>PNEQ01085426.1:0-27677 GCA_003012365.1 Medauroidea extradentata | reverse complement strand
AATGTCACTTCAAAGTCAAAATTTGCATATTTTTACTTCATACAAAACTTGAAAACCAGTAAATATAATGAAATGGAAAAAATCTCATCAAAACTACACGTCACCGTCTACGGCTTGAAGCATATACAAACACATTATAAAATATTTCTGTGTTTAAAATAAATTTCTAAAAGTACCAAAAAAAATTTAAATTTTGAAAATTTTTATTTAACATAAACATTTTTGTAACGGGTTTTAAATGCTACAGGCCATAGACAGTAACGCGTAGTTTTGATATGATTTTTTTCATTTCTTTATGTTAACTGGTTTTCAAGTTTTGTATGAAGTAAAAATACGCAAATTTTGACTTTGAAGTGCCATTACGGGAAAACTAGATGAGATAATTTTTTTCCGTTAGAGGTATATGTACTCTCTAGTAATGTGTACAAAACTAACACTATTTCATACAAATATAAAATTATGTTTTTTCCCCACTTGAACAACCTTAAGGACGTGGCTACCGCAATTTTCATCACCATTTTTTAAATTTTGTATCTGTGCCAGATTTTTTTTCTTGTTTGTTTTAGACACAAAATGTGACTAAATTTGGCTCTTATGAAATTTTTTTATCTCTCATAGTTATCGTGTAATTGCTTGTTAAAGTCATATTGATATGTTGCATGTTTCCGTTTTAACGACTACACTAAAACCAACTGATATACCAAACTCAAAAAAATCACAGTGGATAAAGGCATTGCAGGCTACAATGACATGCTCATAAAATTAAGTAATAAAAATTATTTGTACTTAAAAACATTATTGAATTCTTAAAATATGTATTTTCAGTTTTAGCATTTTTTTTTAAATTCAAATAATTTTTATTCTTTAATTTTATGAGCATGTCATTGTAGCCTGCAATGTCTTTATCTACTCCTACTTTGGACTAAATAGCAGAGATGCACACGCGCACGCTCACACAACGGCCGCCATGCCGAATAACGGAAAACGTCGGTTTTCTCGTTACGATGTATGGATACGTACAAACATGCAACACTGTTACTACAGTCTGTACCAGGCATCAGTTTCCACAGTCAACAGGAAATGCCCATTTCGAACACTTGTAATGTCTTCGTCCACATGCGCAGCATTTTGACGTTTTGATCCTCGGGAACAGTGGTACTATAGCGTTCCTGTCGCAACACGTGATGTGTCATATTGGGAAAATCATTGGTTTCTGGAACTATGTTTACAGTATTACTTGCTTGTTTCATCGTCCTCGACACGTCCCGTTTCTTTGTACCTATAATCACCAAATTTACGTATTATATTTATTTATTAGAGTGATGTTCTGACGACATATAATCTTTGATAGTTTTCGTTTTCAATTTTCCTCAATTTAGACTGCGTAGCCTACTTCTCAAAATGTTTTCTCAAAGTCGCGACTGCTAACATTGGGAAACTGCGATAGGCTAATTACGGGCAGTGTTTGCTTAAAAATATGAAAAAATTTTTATTTTCAAACACGTAGCAGTATGCAAATGGTTCTGTGTAGGGCATATTTGAGATATTAATACATGTATTTTTTAAATCAATACACTGCAAGTTTGTGCTTGGTAAATTTATTGAATTAACACATAAGCTAATGTTATATCAACTGCCAACTTTTAATTGGTACGACATATTCGCCAAATACAAGTAACACTATTCAAACATTTCCGCATCCGCAACGTCACAAACTTAAAATTAGAACACTTTGACATTATCTATATGCCACGTTTAGGAGACTTAACACAGCGGACTTAAAAACACTTAATATAATGTACGACTATTGCTGCACTTATTGAACGTCAGCTATGTCTATAAAACTGTACTTTTCACGGCGACAAAAATCCACAAGTCCTTGCCTACTGCATGAATGGACTTATCGGATGTCACGCGTATTCCTTTCTGCACGAAACGGCTAAACTCACGTTTATCTATACAAAGCTTTTGAACGCAATGCTTTGAAAAACTCAAGACTACGAGCAGTCGTACGAGGCACAATTCAACGTAGGCGTTTTGCAAGATAATTCACTATTCGTACGCAAAATATTTTTTCTGGATTTCTGCTTACTTTCGTAACAAAACTGGCGAGACTTTGGCTGCAAAAAAAAAAAAAAAAACTAGGTTTATTGCTACAAAAATTTTTTTGTACAAATTACAATAAAAATATTTACAAAATCACCATTGTAAAACTACGGGGACTGGCCTTAAACCTGCTTCCCTAAATGTCGTATTTGGCCGCCATGTTAAATGTCGTTAATGCCGCATTTGGCCAACTTGTTAAATGTCGTTACTGCTGCATTTGGCCACCTTGATAAATGTCGTTACTGATGCATATGGCCACCTTGATAAAAGTCGTTAATGCCGTATTTGGCCACCATGTTGAATGTCATTAATGCCGTATTTGGCCACCATGTTGAATGTCGTTAATGCCGCATTTGGCCACCATGTTGAATGTCGTTAATGCCGCATTTGGCCACCTTGATAAATGTCGTTACTGCTGCATTTGGCCACCTTGATAAATGTCGTTAATGCCGTATTTGGCCACCATGTTGAATGTCGTTAATGCCGTATTTGGCCACCATGTTAAATGTCGTTAATGTCGTATTTGGCTACCATGTTAAATGTCGTTAATGCCGTATTTGGCCACCATGTTAAATGTCGTTAATGCCGTATTTGGCCACCATGTTAAATGTCGTTAATGCCGTATTTGGCCACCATGTTAAATGTCTTAACCTGCGGAATGTGGCGGATTTAATCCACGGCCGGTCTTCTTCGAGCACAGCACAACCACATTCTACTTGACGGTGGCTTCAAGTCCTAGCCCGGGGTTGTCGACGCCGACTCAAGCGGCCGGCAACAGCTAGTCGCAGGACACGAGCGGCAGGGGAGAGCGACTTCCTGCCTCCCACCGTCACCGTCGTCACTGCATCGGAAATCGACGGCCGTCTGCCTCCTGCCCTTCTCTCCCCGACCTTCTTCCCCGCAAACCATGGCAAACTTCTTCCTGGTCAATCTGGACGAGTATTTAAGGCGCTTTTAACGCAGGAACAGAGCACCAACAGCAACAAGTTCTTAGAAAGTCACCAGCCCACGCTGAGGCCTTCCTGCATTGGAAACAAATAATGTTAACTGAAAATTGTGCCTTGCAGGGCGGCCATCTTGGTTAACTGCTTTGTGTCCTGACAACGCAACTGTAGTTGTAACTGCATTCATGAAGCATTTGTGAGGATTTTAGTTCACACACACTTTCAAAACACCCGACTCAATACACGTGTTTTATGTCATAATAAGGGCGAGAACGAACATAGAAGCTTCACTTTATGACTTGAGGTGCTTATATTACTAACTGACCTATCAGTAGCTGCCCTGAGTGAAACTATGTTTCCTATTGAACTTTTCTAGTAATCAAATTATTTTACAGTAAATTTACCATCCCTACGCCAATACAATTTTAAATTTGATTCCGTATGTCTCAATACATTACAAGTATTCAGTTATCATGGTCAGAATAACAATTTTAATTCTTTCCTCCTCGTAGTTACCATACAGATGTATGTTATAGGGAACATAATCAGAAATAAAAAATAACGTTTAAACATTTAAAATACACAGTATGTATTTTGAAATGTGTTGATAAACCAATTGTGCGATGTATCACAACTTTAAAAACAAAACACTGTACAAAACATGAACCAATCTCAGCACCCACAGATAAAGATTGTTACAGGATCATTGACACAATTCAATGGGTTATGTAATATCATTTTAGACAGAAAATACCTAGCGTCTAAACAGGGCGTCTCCGGAATATCTGCTGCGAGGTTTTCCAGTTTTCCGCAAAGATTCGACAACCCGCGACTATGAAATATATAACTAATTTTAAGAATACACCCGGTTGTTAATTGGAAAACAGTTTCCAGGCTTCACAAAGTATTCTCGTCAGCTATAAAGTTTTAATTAAATGTTCTTAAATGAATTGAAATTTTAGAAAAAAATAATTTATATCCTGAAACTCGCCCGGTCTTGACTGCAGAAGTAGAGCGTGTGGGAAGACAACTGCAAACTTAAAAGTCTGTAACCTAAGTTTTACATGAATCGTGGTGCGTAGTGAAGCAATTTGATGTCTATAAATGAATACTATGTAGCAAAAATACTGTTTTCCGTTGTAAAAATGAAAGAGTTATATTAAAAATATGTTTCTATAAAGAGCACTGTCGAGAAATAACAGTGTAAAAATATCGTTACGATTGCTGTCATTTTTACAGATTCCAACTTCTGCCAAGTATTCACATATGAACAATTTTCTTTAATCGTTATATAAACAGATTTCTTTAAACTAACTCTGTAAAAACTCTATCTTTTATTTTCTAATTTCGGTATTTATTGTAGTTCAAACCCAATGTTTTCGTTACAGCTAATTATTAAGAACTAACAGGTTGGTAGTAGCCTCGTTCATTCACCGAATTTCAAATTGCTGAAATGATAAATCGTTGATGTATATGCAGTTGTAAGCGTTAAAATATACTATACTTATTATAATAATATTATTTAAAATTATTTCCCGTGTCTACGTTTATTATTTTAGTTCTTTTTTTTCCTATAAGAAAATGCTGTAAAATATATTCCGAAGCTACTTTTGAAGAATGTTTCGTTGATATCTGCTAACGCGTAAATTACAAGTTCGTATTATCTATTTTATATAAAGTATTATTCTACTTGCAATAACGATAATATTAATACATGTTGTAATAACAGCATGAACTAACCTTTAAGCATTATATAACTGAAAAATTCGCGTTTTCTTTTACGAACACGCTAGAATTCCACTAACTATAAGTCCGTGCCACTTTCACAACTGGCCGTAGACTTGTTTGACATCCGCTGGTGAGCCAATAGTACAAATACACCTCAACGTGCCCCATACCACTGTATCAGCGAGCAGCCAATGAACAGCAGTTGTATGCTTGAATACACGGGTATTCTTGAAGGTTAGCCTACACGTCAGGGAACCCGCGAATTTTCCCCGTCTCTACTTATAAACATTCTGAACTGACAGTTTTGATGCGCACGAATTTTGACCAATTTTGTAGTTTGCAAAAAATATTATATTTAATTTTTTTTATCTTGCGAGGTGTATTTTCGGCATAACGAAATAATTTATTGATACACACTCTCCACGCGGCTTTATTTCGAGTCGCTTCTAATACACACTGAAATGAAGAATATGGGATATATTAAACAATTTATTGCATGTTACGTATTAAATAGTTCGTCGCGATCAATATTAGTTTACTATACGTGAACTACACCCTGCATTAATCCACACAAGCCCTTGTAAATGAAAATAAACTCGCGTCTCCATTGCCGCGCATACGGAAAATACATTTCTATTACCATTCCGGCCGTCTGCAAGGCGCGACAGTGCTGCTCCTAGCGTTGCTTTGCATCTCCCATAAGTCCATTCGCAAACGAACACACTATTTCCTTTTCAGGGGCAGGACATCACTTCTCCCCTTCACGTTTTAAACAAATGTTTGTATTTTCAAGTACTTTTAATTAGTTTGAACAAAATCATTGTAACTGTTTCAAATAAATTGTAATAACACTTCCGGTAACATAGTATTTTCCTCCGCTATTATAATATCTAAAGCAATCAACGTTTATTTGCAGATATAACCAGTCTTATAAAATGCTTCCTTATTACTCCAGAGCAATTAAGTCGCAGCGACTGCACTGTCCTTTTCTATTATTCGATCAATTTGTTTACCTTCTACTTTCGAGTTTTATCTCTGTCAGGGTGCAGCTAATACTATACAATTTTCAGTTCTAAAAATTATGGACGTTGCAGAAAACTCCACAAAAACAGTACTAGCTGCAGTAAAACACAACATAGCTACAATTCCAGAAAACACATATAATCGTATGCAGAAAGACCGGAAAAAATAAATAAAAAATACAAGAAAGTTATGTAAATGAAAAATAACCACAAAAATGGACTACGACGACACAAATAACAAGGAGAGTTGAATAGACGTGAACACAGACAAGAAAGAAGAGAGAAGAAGTAGGCTTCCTTCGACAACTTAAGCAGCGTGTCAGCAACTGGCACCAGTGTATGCACATGGGATGTATTATACGGGTCTTCAATATAACAAAGATAGCATTTTGGATCACGTGAAAAACATACATTAGATTTGAAAGAGCGGGCAGAGGGGTTGTCACCTCGCTACCAAACACCACGTCAAGAGCACGGCTAGTAAAACACTTGCCTACGTCCGATACTAAAGTACGAAGAAACAAAGGAAACGCAGGACAGTAAGGAGGCAAGGCGACAGAGATATTAAAGCATGGACGGAATGGTTCAACAACCCCACCGAGAACGCCCTCTCCGCCTACCTCTCTTTATAATTCCATAATTCCCTGCGCCACGGCTGAGCTCAGTATCGACGTGAACACCCCTCCCCTAGGTGCCGTGCCACGGCAACTTCAAATAACTTATCCTGCCACAGATTAAACTAATTTAACTTCTCCTTTCGCTGTGGCGCCATCACGGCAAGAAACCTCAAATTGATAGCACCTCCCCCCACCAGCATCTAAGCCGCGAGACACGTGGGCGGAGAGCCAGGGTAGGGGTTCTAACCCCCCTCACACGCTGCTACATCCGCCCTCCGCCAGAACAATAAAGTTGTCCGTCAAAACGTTCAGCCGCACTTCGCTGCCGCTTATTCGCTCCGAGGTATATCATATCCCATCCTGCGAGGTTGACAGCCTGCCAGGCAGCTCATGTAACAGGAAGAGAGGGGTAGCGACGCCGCAGGGGGAAGTAGCGGTGGTATTTTTATTCAGTTAGGGGAAGACGCAAGGGGATGAGGCATGCGGGCTCCATTCAGGCCTGAAATAAAACAGGGCACAGGACGTATCTCGCACAGATACCGTCGCCCGCCATTGACGGCTGTTCAATGCAGCACTGATTCGCCAGGTGGGGTAGGGGAGGGCCGGGGGAAGATGGGAGTGAGGCAAGGGGTCGATGGGATGAAATGGTTTTACGGAACTCATTTCTGCACGGAAGTTGGAAAATACTGGACCTCATCAACTGACTTATTACAGCCATGTCCCCTCGTAACTGCTGTACACAACTGTGTGGGGACAGTCTGCGACTGCAAACTGTAGACCTGACAGAATGTTGGGACCACTGGTCCACATTGGCGATACTCTACTCTGACACACTACCAGCATACGATTAAGTTCAACACAACGGGGTCCCAATTAACGTTTTTTTTAATAGTACTTTTAAATTATACACGGAAGACGTTAGAAATAGAGTATAAACTATGATAAGCTAACAGAATACTCGGATGCCAATTTAAGTAGCCCTACAATTGTCACTATGGTGTCATTAAAATATGATAAAACAAGCAATACGCAAAAAAAAAAAACTTGTGGCAATTATACGGGTTTGAATGTTTGTAAGCTAACACACAGTCTTAAAAAAATCCCGCACGTAATTCGTTCCGACACGTAACAGTTTGTATTTTCTTAGCTATACTCTAACGCAACTCCGGTAAGTTTCGAGAGGCGGCAGATTAAATGTTTTTTTGTGGGTGCAAGGCAAAATTACAACTGCGTTGCGTCTTGCTGTACTGTACTGGAATACGCGCACACACAAGTGCATGAGGTCACGTGATGGAAACAAAATGATTATAAATGCTCCTGCCAAATACTCTGCCACAAGTTCATTTGCATTGTTTGCGCATGATCAGCTGCAGGCCATGATCTACCGCTTTCAGTAGAGATCTAACATCGAAAAAATGTTGTACACTATGTTAAATATTTTTTCCAAGACAAAATACGCAACGGTTTCAGCTTATTATGCAATTAAGGAAATTCTCATTAATGAGCTGATTAGCCAAATATGTATGCCATAAAGGGAATAGTTCCGAGCTGTTTTAGAAAGCAACGCGAAACCAAATAGACATAAAAAAAACACTTATGCGTAATAATGACACTTTAGAATGCCATAAAGAGAGAAAAATGACTATGGCACGCCATTAAGGAAATATACAACTATAAATGCCTATTTTAAAAATTCCGTTCGCATGTTTATTAATACGCAAATTTAACAGTAACAGAAAAGGCAATATTTGAGGAAGTTTGATAACTCGCTGAAAATGAAGTAATCAAAACATCGGACAAACAGAAACTAGCATATCACCTACGTTTGTAGATGAAATTTTATTGAAATATTTTTTTTAAATTTAAGTTTACATGCATTCGCAAGATGCACTGTAACAATAAATTTGAGCCTTAAAAATCCCGAAGACTAACAATTCAGATAGCTCCGCGCAATATCGGCCTAACTTACGATGATAGGAACCCGCGCGGGACAAGCATTTGGAAATTCCTGCAGGCCGCCGAACGCTGCGCAGAGCTTAGGCTGTTACCAGGTTATTCGAAAACTGCTCATCGCACATGAGCAATGTCTGCTTAAGAATATTACTACAGAGTTCTTACAGCTACATACAATTAAAATTCAAGGACTTTTCAAGGTCTGTCTAGTAATATTTCAAGAACCGCAGTAAATTATTCGATATTCCAAATTTTATTTCGATGTTTAAGATTTTATTTGCAACATTTCTATTACGATTTCCTCCCCTCCTTTAGAACTGATGTTCGCCAACAATAAAGTAACCAGAAATTTTCAATTTTATTTCATATTAACACCTTCATATTTAATGAAACTCCGTATTTATTAAATATTTTCAAGAAAATAAATTGCACTGAATCACAAAAAAAAAAAAGTACTTTTTTTAAGAGACATTTTGTTTTAAGAAAAATTCAGCCTGTTTCCGGTTCTAATGTAAACAAATATTGCTGATGCCGTTTTACTGCTTAAGTATTAGCACACATTAGAGTAGTTTTTCCCAATTCAAGGAAATAAAATTACCACAAATTATATGATGTAACTGAATAAACAAAAAATAAGCAGGCACAGTGAAATATCATCGTTCACTAATTGCGTAACGTACAGTGCGATTATACAAAACACCGCTTCAGAAGTGGCCGAGCAACTTCGACTTGAGAAACGTGGGAGACACTCCGCTCTGCAGCATACACTGCACTCTAGTTTCTCTCACACGGACACGTAATTTATTTTTTAACACTCTCGTAAATACTGCATTTTATTTGGGCCACTTTTTCTTTTCAAAGTTCTTCAGTTTCCTTTTTTGCACCTCTTCCAAAACAGTTTTGCCATTAAACTCTAGCAGATGCAGATTTCTACTTGTCGCAATAATGTTATAAAAAAAACACTATGAGTAACATAACGTGTTGGGGTATGCCAGAATGGGTATCAGTTTCACAGATACTGCTAAAGTCTGTTATCATCAAGTAAATTAAAATTATATTACAGAAATAATGTATAGACAAAATATGGTTTCATATTTCTGAAAAAGGATATTTATGTTAGGAAAAGAGCTAGAATATTAGGTAAGTAAATCCAAAAATTCAAGTATTTTTCAAGGACTGGATTGAATCAAGGACTATTCAAGGCCATTTAAGGACACAGTCAAAGTTCCAGGACTTTCCAGGACTGTAAGAACCCTGATATTACTTAGAGAACGCTGTACTTGTGTATACCCATTTCAGATTCACCACTGCTCTTTAAAGCATATTTTCTAGCGGGTGAAAATGGGCGCTTTCGCAGTCTTTTTTTAGGTACGAAAATCTTGCCGCGGGATATTTTAAAAGTAATAGGCGGGAACAATATACCTTTACCTTTGACATTACGCCTAAAAATTATAGGGTCACCGCTGAATGTCTCATGTAGGCGAGAAGACTGCAAGCTAGTTCAGTGGCTAGGAAGAGGGAGGATTCGCGTGTCGCTTCGTCCCTACAGATTCCGTACTTCTAGGTCTGGAACGCGCAAAACATGTTCTAAGTTCACCCGGACGGCCACCTCAACGCCCTCTCAAGTGGTCGCCGCGACCTGACTTTCTGAAACATCAGATGAATAATTTCAACGTAACACTGAAATCTGCTGAAAGAACGAAATATCAACGTCATTTAAATGCATGGTTCGATGCACGGTTCGCAGCACATTTATCAGCATATTTTAATTACCTAATTAGAAATACAGATGATGATGCAGTATTGGTTTGGTGTCGGTTAACGCAAAAGATTTAAACGCGCGATGTAAAACAATGTTCCTCGAATTATATAACCCAAGTGGGCCTACAACTAAAAAATTCAATATTCCGCAGCACGGTATATTTATTTTTCCTCGGCGGGAAAAAAATTACATCCTATTGTAAGGCCGTGCACTCTTGTTTCTACTTTTTTTAGCGATGTTAATTTGTTACGCCTAAACGAGAGCGGATATAAAAAAATATGTTTGGCAGTTTTGTTTAAATTCGTCTTCTCCATATTCACTGATTTCTTCAAGGCAGTAAATACCAGTCTATCGTTTTAGCTAATTACGTAATTAACGAAACTATAGTTCATTGAATTTTAGTAGGAACTGTATAAATTGTTTTGAAAAAAAATAGTGATCACGGCAAAAACCATTTTAAAGAAAACAGCCAAGCAATTTTTTTTATATCTGCTTAAACTTAAAAAAATAATAACTATCGCAAACACAGCAGAAACTTAAGAGCATGGCCTTAAACACATAGCAGTTGAGCTAGTAACGTATAGGTAACGTATAGGTAGTTGGGTCGCTGAAGTCGGGAAAATTATGGGTATTAAAAAATTTGCTACACAGATTGCGGTGTAATCGTAGGGTACCAGCTAAAACGCAATGTCTGTACTGTAGCGCAATATAAATATAATTTACGGTAAAATCGCCAATTCAACATTTTTTTTCTTAGAATAAAAAAAAAAGAAAAATCATATCCATATGGCGACAAACCGAGCCTTAACTGACGTGCACGCTTATCGAGTATAACATATGCGCGTTTGGATAACCTTCCCATCAAAGACACTTCCCGCCATAATCAAACACCATTCATAGTTAAACCGGAGTCCTATACCATCTCTTTCTTCTCTTTCTTTATTACCGTTGTCATAAATTGCTACAGCCATTCATACTGGCTCTACAGATAAAATTATCTCCAAAGCATTGAACATTATCAAACAAAGTGTCTCCACTTCCCGATTACTCCCACCAATCACAATTTATCCCAATTTCAACATCCTCCACTATCCCGAAAAAAATTTATGTATATTTGCAAGCAGCCAACTACTTATTCCATTCCTACTTCTAGTTGCTAACGACCTACATAGACGCACGTGAGCCATGATAAACCACTCAGTCTGTGGTTACAAATATTTTAGTCACTCACAAAAAACGAACGAACAATGTATACATAAAATACGGAATCTTTTATATATAATTTACTACCATTCCGTTACTGAGAAAATATTGTATCAAAGCCAAGTGTTGTTATAACCTAGATGCGCAAATGAAACGATACGGCAACAAGTGACCTATCCACAGAACTATTTGCAGGGACCTCTTGAATGCTAAAAACCAGGTATAAAAAACCTGGTCGCAATGTAGAACACAATTCTGACGTACTCTTCTAAGCATGTCCAACCACTGAAGGTCATGACAGTTACATTTAAAACATAGCATACATTATAATATGCTTTGGGATGTTTTCTACCCCATCAAAGACGACAATTTTATTTTCTTGCACACGTGTCTGCACGTAGGTGCCAAATTATTAACTAGAGATAGCGAGCTCATACAGAGCATGCTAATTACCCACGCGGAGAAACAGTGCTGCATGAAACCAGCGAAAGGTAGCAACAATCAAATTAGGGTTTAATTATGGGTTTGAGTAATAAGCAGCATTCTCTTGGATTCAACGGTCAGTCTGAGATCTTAACAATCGTCCCCGGACCAAAAAAGTACGCACCCTCGTAGTTAAAGCACAAACCACGACATTAACTATAAAAACCCATAATCATTACCAGGAGAGACGGCTTAATAAAGATGAGCGAGAAGTGTAAAAAAACACACAAAAAGGTCAGGGTAGGTAAGAGCGAGGATTGGTAGTTTTATTCCATGGAAAAAATAAAATCCCACAAATGTAGTTCCAGTATATTCTGAACGAAGATGAAGAAACGATAGCTGCAGAGACCGAGACATATGGGCGAGGCTTGGAAAGACAAAGAGGGATAGGCTTTGGAGGGGAAGCAGGGAGGGAGGGGGGAAGTCCGAAAATACACCGGTTTTTCACTATGGTTCACACAGTACGTGGCGTACGCAGACTGATTTATGATTAATGTCACTGTGGAATGAAATAGCAGCTATCGGTAGCTACGTACCATGAGAGTTAAGTTAAAGCATTTTAGCATTAATTTCACAAAAAAAAATGAAAGCTGAAACAAAATAACTGGACGGTACGCATTGTCCTATGCAGCATTTCACAGTAACATAGTCCAGCCAACGCACTATGTATTGTACGTTTATGTGACCTGTTGTACAGAAACTGCGTATCCTCTCATGTGAGGATTCTCCCCGAAAATATTCACATGAGATTTCGCAACATCTGTAATCACTCAAAGTGTACTTAATTGACTTTTGTTACTCTAAACCAAACATTTACACTGATTTACGTTAATACACAACATAGACTATTTTTCTCTAACTTAACATTCCCAAATAAATCTGGTATTTTAGTTTGCTGCGGAGCTTCGTTTAGTTATTATAGCAAACAAGGGCCTTGTAAAAAAAATGTACATTGAGAAAGACAGGTTACGCACAAACTAATTCCTTGTAAAATTCAAAATAGAAGTTTTAACAATGTAGATGTGATGTTGAAAAACCAAGGGAACATGGATCAAGGCAGGAGCTAGCAGCATGAATTTGTCAGTCGACCAAGCTACATACCAGACCGTAATTCGAATAGGATGAAGAAATCCTTACCGAAGATTGCCGAAATTGAGGGCATACAGAGTGACAATTGATGCAACGAAAAATACATGCTGTAATGAAACAACGCATCGAAATTACGTATCTGCACTAACGCGCTTAGCTACCAATTAGTTAACTCTAAGCATTTTCAAAAGTTGCATATGATACAAACATATTACGAAGTCGGAAATGCACGAGGCAGCGACGTCAGATTAAACCCTGGCAACTTGGACGTCTTCGGCGAAAATAATAATCTTCCTGCTACAGCCGGCCTCGTCGGTCCTCGAACTCTGTGCTGTACAGCCCTGCCTGACTGAGACACGAGAGCAAGCGGCACCGGGTAACGAAAGGGTTGAAGGAGGGTGAGATTCAGCTGGCTAATCACATTGCCGCCGCTGTAATTGGGTAGATCAAGGAGCCGGAGCGCATTTCACCCCCTCCCAACTCTTTTACTTCGACGTCTAGCTCACTTCAGAACCTCTTCAGGAACAGTCTGCTTGGCAAGAAAAATGTTTCGATGGAGACGTCTGGGCGAGAGAGCCAAACACGTCGGCTTCGATGAGCCGGAAAATTGTTACCGTCACTTGTTAACGAGCGCCCCGTCGCGTCGAGGATTAACCTCTGCGGCTTCTCTCAGCCCAGGGAGCACGCACAACTGGAATAAAATATCCCTCAACTTAGCAGCGAGCGGAAATAACATTTTAACTACTAAAATTATCCTGAAGTAGTTAAACTCGATACAATACGTGTCAAAATAATGAAAATATATAGCATCATCTCGACACGACTTCTAACAAAAATGAAATACATCCAAAAGTACCGCCATTTGCAAAGCATAGTTATCGGATTCGTTCCAAGTGTATTCATATCACACCTGTAACTACACCATTCGACAATTAATTAGACACACTACTAAATTCAAAAAATTCGTGAAGGACTAAGGAAATAAGAGTTAATATACAGTAATTAATTCTGCGGAGTCATTCCAAAACAGCTGTCCATTAGTAATTAACTTCACAACATAGTTTTTAACATATCAGAATAACACAAGTTTTATGGTGCGTACGATACTTTCCGGAGCATGAATCACAACGCCCAATGTTCGCGTGAGCAAGTGATTTATGAGTCCAACTTCCTTGTTATACAACCGGTAACCATGTGTAAGCTAACTTTTTGTACGTAACGTGCAGTTAACTTCTTGCAGTAGTTAAAATTATCGACTTCACACCACTGCAGCAATTTCGGCGGGAAAAAATATCGTATGATTAAAGAGTACTCGCGATTTTGCTGCGCATTATTTCTTACTCAAATATTTTAAGAAATATAGGTGTTCCTGTAGTTAATAAATACTCAGAAATAACACACTGTTAACATGTAAATATGTTTATAATCACTTACTTGCAGTTTTTAAATACATAGCACAAAAAGGTTTTCCTAAAATAGTTAAGTATTTGAATTTTGCAGGCACTGTATCTCCATTTGCGGATTACTTACATTTTCCATTTTATCAAAACACTACCTAATAATTCATCTCAAAATACTGTTAACAACCTGAGCAGATCATAGAATAGCTACTTGTGTAACATAAAAAGTGTGTGAAACTGTATCACAGAAGATTATTTTTCGATACACTACAAGAAATTATAATTGTTACGTTTATTTATTTAATACAAAATATTTTATTTTGTGATTCTATACAGCTGACTCTGTGGTCTAGATATCGTTATTCAGTGCGAATAATTTCAGTTCGGCAAATCAATTGAATCTGTGCCATCAACATTTTGACTTCGACAAGCGGTTATGCGAAAACTATTGTAGGTAAAAAAAAAATTCATAAGAGCAAAATTTAGTCATACTTTACGTCTAAAAATGTATTATCTGATACAAATACGAAAACAAAATAATGTTGAAAACTGCTATCTACCTCAAGGGGTTTACCGCTCCTGTAATGCTCGAACGTCCACAGTAACCGCAAACCTCTTGTTACCTCTCACTCACCAACACAGATCCTGCTGTTTCCAATTTGCGAACCAGTGCCAGTATTGCGTTCTTTTTTTTTTTTTTTTTTTGCAAAGGTAGTACTGCAGTACATGCAGTATTGCTGCAAAAGGGAGAACTGTTATGACGTCCCGGCGGCTAGCATAGAACGGCCTATAGGCTGTTCACTATAAACTGAGCACTCAGCATAACTTGTAATTAATTTAAAATATGTTTTATTGGGCCAGTAGATGTTAACTTATGAGAGTGTTGAAACGTTTACACTGGTTGTTAGTTACATGGAAGTTTTCATATTAATAATAGTTAAGATGGCTACAAAACGGCTGAAAGAAAACTTTATGCAGTGCTCACTTTATCATTAACAGCCTATAACAGCCAGAACTAATAAAAAAATCTTGTCCAATCTCGAAAGGCTAAAACTCGCGCAACTGTCCCACACAATCTGCCGTTACAAGAAGGACATTGCGTGTATTTTTTTTTTTTTACAAAATAAATAAATGTGTGACTTGTACAATAAAATCTATAGGTAAGTTTAGCTGACTAGAGTAGAATGGCATTCCTCAACTTCTACGTAAATTTTAATTTCCCTTACATACGATGTAAAATTACCGCACTGCACAGTAAATTCACATATACGGCAATGGAATATCACGAATACGCAAGAGAAAACTATCGTGTGACATGCGCAGAACTTCCTGCGTGCCTCGTAAACAACATTTCCAATTGAAACTACGGCAAACGTTTGAAAAGTAAATAAGAGGGTGTGATACATAATTCAACGCTAAAAGCATTCATCTATAACTGTAGGTTTCTTGAAGACAATTTGTCAAAATTAAAAAATAGCAATCTTAGATAATAGTATTAACCAACGTTTCAAACATAATTGTTTCCAGTGTTACGAACTTCTCGGCACAATCTCTGACGCCGAAACCTCGTGCACTTAACTGCGGCGCAAGAGATCACGCGTAGCGAATTAGTAATTCTGGATAAATATTGACTCACAAAATTGGCAAATACCATTACCTAGGATCATCACCGAGTATTTTATCCATATTGGCTTCGAAAAAATCGTAGAAATCAATTGACATTTTCAGCGTTTATTTATCTACCACACACTCTTTAAGTATCCTCAGTGGGGTTGGGTAGGTTGGTTAGAGAGGTGAAGCACTGGTTTTTGGTGTAGTGGTTGAATTCCAACTACCGCTGTTAATTTTAATATCGTGAGTTAGGTTCTGTGAAATACGCACAACAGTAACAATTATTACAATGCGACTACAGATACGTTAAGTTCCTTATTACATGATACGTAAATAATTATCACGACTTCAGGATTGTTAGTCTAAATTGTAAAGCAATTTAGTAAAGTACGCGAGAAACTGCAAACTATAATTAAGATATTTTATCGTCGCTGCAGAGCAAATTTTCAACTTGGCTTTCGATGCCGCTAAGGATAAAAAACCAATTCCAACGTGACGTAAGTATTTACTCAAACGCAGTAAATAAAAAAAGGCCCAATTTACAGTAAACTTTCATGGGACTGCTTACACCGCTTCTCAATCAAGAAATGACGCTACTCTCCAATAAATGAGAAGGGTACGAAGGAAGATGATGAAAGGCAGGTAGAGGGAGAAGGTTGAAATGAAAACTCAAGAAAGTACACACATACTAGGCTGGAAATCGCGTCGAATCGGTTTTGATTTGAAGAAGTTTGTAGCTGGAGATATCCAATTTGTAAGAAAGACGAAGGTCAATTTAAATATCCTACTCAAGTTTCTCTCTCGGTCTCCACGAATTGAGCTACAAAAAAAACTTCTGAAAAAACCAAACCAATGCTGAGATGTTCTATGACGTCTTAGCTGTTTCGTGCACTCTGGACGACATGGAACGTGACAAAAGACTCAACCACGCTTTAAAACACGAGCTAATGAACTACCTGGTTTTTATCGGCAGAAATACAAATTACGAAAAAGTTATTCACATTAAAATTAAATACGTATTCATAAATTCACCAAAAATATTTGGCATGCATGCATCACATACGTCCGCCACAAAATTCGATGCACTTAAGCGACATAAATTATCCACTGAAAATTTTATGAAGAACGTCGCTTTGCTGTATTACACACACACAACCCCCCCCCCCCCGTTATATTAATCAATTTTGCCACCCCTAATTTATTTTGTGTAATTTTAGTAGCTACCAGCCCAAGAATATTGCAGGTGTGTAAACCGAATTTCTGTTCCTGCACTGCATTCGAATTTCTGTTCCTGCACTGCATTAATTTCGCGCTTATTTAATCACAATCTAGATTATGGTTAGGAGGTTTTGATGTCCTATTTAAAATATGAACATCCTGGCGGAAAATCCTTAAATGAAAGTAGATTGCACACACGGAACGTGTTATATTATATTCCGCCATAAAACGCTATCGCTGAATACTTCAACAGAAGCGGTATCGGCGACTACATCCGCTCTGGCTTAATATATTTTATAACTGTGTTTATGAGGTTGAAAATGATTCCAACGGCTGTCTCCAGATTCGCCACTGGTAGACAGTACTCTACCAGTTACTCATACACCGACCCCGCTCACAATAAGGGTTATTTCGATACCTTAGACTAGGGCAACATAGCCCTACGGGTGAACTATCCCACTTAAACTTTGGGTTTTTACGTCGTTTTTAGTAAAGCAAATTTCAACTGGATGAATCACATTTAATATTATTATCACACTGCTGCAGTTCCCTACGTATACACCAAACGACTCCAAATCCAAAATTTTGCGTAAAACAAAGCTGCCCCGCAAAGGGCCAAAGTTTCCTCGTCTTACGCTACATAAAGTTTACATCTGCGCATCTGTTCAAGCAAAACAGGAACAATGAAAGCATGGTGCACTAGGGCTGTACACACGTTCTAAACTAGAATAAAAATCGAGCGCTGAAATAACGATACTATGATTGACAGGCTACATCCGAAAAAGAACTCGCCATGCGTTTAATGTCACCACCTAATGTGCAGGTACAACAGTACAGACAACCCAAAATTTTACACTTTTAAGAGATTTGATAAAAAAAAATCATACTACAGTAAAATATTTTATTTTATTAAACTGAGAAAATATTATTGTTAACATGAAATTACAACATGCAAGCATATAAAACATTTTAGAATTCGAAAACGTACTATTACAACATCCTCTCCGACACAAACATATTCTACAATGACCCTCCAGATACATATTTCCATTAGTTTATTAAATTTCCTTTCCCTAGGTAAGTTGGTAAGAGTGTACACCTATCGCGAAGCTGAGTTATATTAATTTTACCGCAGCACAATGGCACTACAGCATGCCACTAATAGTATGATGATACTGAGGTTAGTGTCCCACCCCGGCATGCGTGTGTCGGTGGATTGCTTGTTGTTCAATTCCGTACAGCCGAGCAGTACGTGCGCCGGAGAAGTGGCGGCTGCGGAATCAAAGTAATGGGGAGGAAACAACACAATAACAGGGACGCGAGAAACAAAATAAAAGCCCAGGCAGTTTGTCCTAAATGAGGGCGGAAAATTGGAATTGAATAAATAACGAAAGGAGGGAAACATTGTGGGGGGGAGGGTAAGAAATAAAGGTGCACAGAAAAGAATGGACAGAGACAAGAAAACGGAAGGGGGGAAAAAGAACGAATGCGCAAGATAACGGATGGACTGGGGAAATGAAACAAACGTGCGAGAAGGGAGCAAGTCGCATTTCGAACGCGCGAACACACACACTGCACAAATCTAACACGGAATACGCAGAGGATTGGACGGGCGATACAAAAGTAGGCTACCGCCCAATAGGTAAATAAATGGTCACGTGACCCGACGTTACATACTAAAACTAACGACTTTGAGGTACATTAATACCACAAACTATTATTCCAAATATTCGCTACAGAACTTTAATTTTAAAGCAAACGAAAATGGGCAGTATTTAAAGCAAAGAATTTTATATTATAATCGTAATTAATGTAAAGAAAATGTTATGGTATTAACGATGGTTTTACTACTACTTCGGTAGCTACCTTTAGTATTTCTAGGTTTATTTTAAGCACATGATACCCATACAATTAACATTCAAAATATTTAAAAGTATTTCGACGCCATGTTACGAATCCCAACCACGTATCGACGTAGTAGATAATCGGTGAACAACACTAAACTGACAGTAACCAAACTATCAATCGGAACACGGTTCTGTACACGTGGGAATATGGCACGGCAACATGCGCATGGGAAAACGTATCTTCATACGCAAATTGCCACGGCAGACGAGCAATGGTGTGCTCCAATGCACACTTGGTGCAACAACGCTAACCAGAATACTCCTTTCCCCAAAGGAAAATAAACGCGAACTCGCTCCTATAATTCACAAAGCCACCCAGGCAGTAATCTCGTACCTCATTGATATTTCTAATTAATCTTACCATGAGCACAATCATTCAACTCAACCCTAGTTCAAGGAGTATGTTACAACATTGTCAGACAATGTGAACAATCCGACCGTCAACATAGCATGAAAATTTTAAAAATTAAGGTAAACAGCAGACCAGGAAAGACTCAATTTATTTTAATTATCCTTGCAATCACTAAAATCGTACAAACGTTTCTCTAGTTCCGTTTAACAAATATTCTTTTCCACGCCTCAGCTGTCACATACCGTAAAAAACACAGAACGGGTAGCGAGCAGGAAAAAGGTGGGAGAGATATGGATAGAGCGAAGTAGGTAGGCATTCTTGAAGACAATACAATATGCGTCGGATTTCGCATGCAGGAGCGCGATCATGTGTCACTTTTGTTACTTTGTTGTTAAATGAAGTGAGAGCATGTTACTGTATGTTTCAAATAGTATGATATTTTGACAAGTACGCCCAACTTTAATACCGAATATCCTTGTGTTAGCATTACTTGCGCCTCGATGTAAGCTGAGAAAAGGCGAGTTGGGGGGGGGGGACACAGGAAACACTGCCATTCGAACTTGATAGTTAACATAACACGTAAAAAAAAGTTTCCCGACATTTAACAATCAACAATAGCCAAAAACATCTTCGCGTCTGGAATGTGTTCAGATAAGACATTCAAAAAACAGTACATTCGTTCCTCACGGGATGCACAAACACCACCAAAATTCGTTTCACTAGTTTTTCGTTACTATTTAAAATAAATGAAGTCATTAAAAAATCATCAAAGGAAATCCCAAAAAAAACTTTACACAGTAACGCCCATCTTACTAGTTTATAGCAATTAATAATAATACAGCAACTTTTGTCACAATCGCTAACAGGACCATGTGGTTACTGATACAAAAAAGTAATAAACATTTTCCAAGTACCAGATTCAAAGCCGTTAAGCCTAGTTTACACCAACGATAACATTGCTAATAACACGTGTTTTCAACAAAATTATTAACAGTGTTGTAAAAATGCTTGAAAAGTGATGACATTATCATGTTATCAACATTGTTACCAACATTATATTATTAACTTTGTTAATATTTATAAAACATGTTAATACCATTTGTTACCAACATTTTGTTGAAAACATTTTCTATGCAACAAATGTTATGAATTTTACAAACTTGTTAATAGCTTTGTCACCAACAATGTTGATAAAATTATTTTCCCGGACCATTCTAGGGCAGTCTAGATCAAAGGATGTTTGTAACAAATGTTAATGTTACTAGCAGATGTTATCAGCAATATTGTACACGTTTTTGTCATCAACATTGATATTAACATCCGTTCATCATTCTTACAACTTTGTTAGTAACGTTGGTGTTTTCAACAATGTTAACTAGCACATTTGCTACCATAGCCTAGAATTTGTTGATAACATTTTTGTAACTAACATTTTGTAATTAACACTGTTACTGTTATTTTTTGTGTGAACTAGGCTTTAGTGAATACGCAGAAATGAGCTTCGCGTCCTAATAACATGAATACCTATGTCGACAAAGTGACATTATGAAATTATTTTTACACCTAAACGTCACTTTTACGAATTTTTTCTTTGTAAACGTAAAACTACTCATGCTTCAATTTGCTAAAAATTTGAACGTGTTCGTCTTAAAATGTAAACAGTGTCTACTTTCAGTAAATTTGTGACTAAGATTACAGCGAATACATCGATAGGCGTATAAAATCAAATGATTCGCGTAAATCAACACACTGCCTTTGTTTCAGACTAAACCAAAAATGTTGAGACTGTATGACAGTCAACCTACATCAAAACTAGCTATAAAAATGTTTCAACAGAATTTTTAAGCAAGAGGGAGACTCGCAGAAAATTTGAGGGGAAGGGGGTGTATGGAAGGGAAATATTGAGCACCGTTTTGAAATAGATGTGGATACACTAATTGTTCTACTCTTCCTAGTTCCCTTGTAGCGTGAACAAAAATAAGTCCCCCTCAGAACAGGTGACACAATCCAAATTGTTACCACCGATAACTTGAAGGTAAAAATTTTGGTAGTAAGGAATAAATAATTTACATTCCAGTGGCAATAGCATAACAATAATGCTAACTTCTGAATTGACTGTGTCAACAGCGAATAAATAAAGAAAACCATGAAGCGACAAAAAAACCTTATCAATGAACGCCAAAAAGAACAGTATTCGTACAAACTAACATTTACTAAAACGAAAATATCTGCAATAAACAAATCAATTAATAATTATGATTGTAGCACATACGTCTGGCAGGAAAACTATGCTAAGGGCGCGGTTCACCTCAGTTTTCAACGTCTTTTTTTATTTTTATACTTGTACCACATATTGTTTTCCTTATTTTAGACATAAATTGTGATTAAATCTTCCTCTTATAAATTTGTGCACCTCTCATAGCTTTTGTGTAGCCTACTTAGTCGTAAACGTCAAAATTTGCACTTTACGGTTTTATGTACGCCACTAAAACCAACTGACTTACCAAAACGAAAAAATACACAGTGTATAACAATGTTGTAGGCTATGATTTGACATATATGAAAACAAAAAAATATAATATTTTTATATGTGTCAGATCATAGCCTACAACATTGTTATGCACTGCGAATTTCTTTCTGTTTGGTATGTCAGTTCGTTTTAGTGGCGTACATAAAACAGTAAAGTGCACATTTTGACATTTACGACTCATTACGCATAAGAGAGATATACATACAAATTTTCTAAGAGGAAGATTTAATCACAGTTTATGTCTAAGGTAAGAAAAAATATCTGGTACAAATATAAACTTAAAGATGTTATAAACTGAGGTGAACCGCGCCCTTAAACAGTAAAATTACACAAATAATGTAGGGAGGCAACGCAGAAAAAAGGTCGTCAATATTCACAACAATAAAATTATTGTAGCAAAATTTCCCTAGAGCATAAGGGATAGACTTTTTAATACAAAAAAGATCTGATATACCGGCATACGTGATCATAAAAATATAACTACCAGAAATATTTAAATGAGTACATAAGGTTGGCAAAATCAGGAGAACTTCTTCGGTACGTACTTCAGGTATTGTATTAACTTAGAATAGACGAATGCGCGTGGAATGTGAGAATACGAACAGGCTTCCCTACACCGTTAAGAAATAATAAATTTCCTTCGCCATTTCGCACAACGTGCATTCATACACAAGGAAGACATAGAAAGAAGCACCTTATACCTTCAGGACATTTGTAATATAGATTCAAAGGCATTAAAAAACTGTCGAAACTGAAGCAATTTCAGTTGACGCTTAGCGAGGTTTACAGCACCGGTGAAGGGTGATAAGTATGGGACAGGAATGGAGGAGTCTGGAAACTGTACATCCCGAAGAAAACCAGCCGACCAACGGCATCCGGCACGATTCCCTCACACGAAAATTCATGTCGACCCGCTGAGAGTCGAACCCGGGTCGACTCGGTAGCAGAGAGGTACCCTAACCCCTGTGCCAACTGCGGCCCAGAATTTGTAGGAAGGAAAACCTCTTGAACAATACTAACACGAAGATACCGGAAGAACTAATGAACTACTTTGTAGACCAAAACGGAAAAATCGTCAAATATATGGAAATATTTGTTTATGTCAATATCGCCTTAAGGCTGTGTTTCAGTCGCCTTATTGATTTTTTTTTTTTTTTTTTACTATTTTTGGAATTCTGAGAAGGAAAATGTTAAATCTGCGACTATACCGCAAATTCTCAGTTGAGTAAGTAATGTATAGTTAAGTCGTAATCAGTAGGGAAAATTATGAGTGTAAAAAAATTTGCCACACACATTGCGGCGTAATTGAAAGTTATCAGCTAAATCGCAAGGTCTGTACTGTAGCGAAATGTAAATAGAATTTGAGGTATAATCGCATATTTAACATTTTTCTTCTTAGAATTCCAAAAAAGCGAAAAATAATAAAATTCAATATGGCGACTGAAACGAGCCTTAACACGGTAGACCTACTACAAAAGTCTAGTTATTTGGAAGTATATCTACTAAGTGACTAAAATTAAATTTGGTTCCAATCAGTCCAATAGTTCTCAAAATACAATGTATCACAATTATGAATTCATGGAATGATATACATTATACGAAAAATTAAGAAACGTAATTATTAAACACAGCGTATAGAAATAACATTCAAGTTACGTTATTGGTGGTTCAGGATAAAGTGGGCACTTCAGAAGCCCTTGTTACTTTTTCCCATTTCATATAATGTACCGATTCCCGATACTTGTTACTATATACAAAGCAACATAAGTACTTACTGAAGTGTACAGATTCACCCGTACTCAAAAATTAGGAAGTATGAAGTCACGGTATTTTTAATATTATTCTTGACAAGAAGATCCGAAAATATTGCTCACACCTTACCTCAAATTTCCTCTTATTTTATTTACGACACATTGCGAACCGAATTCCATAAAAGTTAAGCGAATTATTTCCCAGATTTCATGTTTAAAATTTGTGTATGGGGAATTTTGAAATCTCGTTTTGTCAAAGAATGTTTAAATAGCCGCTGTACCACATGTGTATCACGTGTCATTGAATTAGGTTCACGAGTCCACCAAGAGTTTTTTGTTCAGGTAGAAAAAGATGGAGGGGGGGAGCCAGCGAATTGATCTCATAAGTCTACAGGCTAAAAATCGGCAATCAGGTAAGAGGCTGGGTAACGTACGCCACTCTGACACGAGGAGCATGTGAGGGATGGTACAGCCGCGGAGGGAAGCTGGGTGGAGGTAAGCGGCAGGCAGTATCTGCGGCAAGGAGAGAGCGATGCCGAAGATGCGGGAGCGGATGTGCCGGTGTTGCGGGGAAGCGCGGGACGGTGTTGGCGCGGATTCGCCGTAAGCCGGGAGGGTATCATCCGTTGTAACACGCTCCCCATACATCTGGCGGCGCCCCTGCAGACCTAGGCCGCGCCTACCTGCCACGCAACCACCTGGAGACCAGCTCCCACTTCTACATCTACCACACAGTCCTTTCTCTCTTCTCCCCGCACTTGAAATTTTAAAATTCAATCCAACACAAGTAAGTCGTCCGTCTTCCTCGTCGCTCCACTCTCTTCCCGGCAAGGAAGAAAGCCACGAAATGACTCTGCAAACAATTACTGCCTTCCCACGGAAAAAGTTCCCTTCCGGCCGCACAAAGAAAAAAAAACCACTAACGTCGAAAGTAAACAGCCGAGGAAACAAGTGAATGGTCAAAGTTCCCTCGCGTTCAACTTGCACATCGAGTGGTGTTCTGATTTATGCCGAACATTTATAGGAAGTGTTTGGTGTTTTGTTCGCTCAAGGTGACGAGAAAGAAACTCGATATCCACTTCTCAAAATAAAAAGAACGAAAAGCGATTCGACTGGAAATATCGAAGTTATGCCGGTTAAAGCAAACAAATTTACTGTATCCATTAAACCACCCCGATAAAACACCTTGACCTACAATTCCACAACATGCATATCTACAACATAGCTTCACTGCTGCGTATACAGCAAGTTTCGCAAGACGCAAGGCTAGTGCTTCTCGGAACAAGAAAGATTCATATCCCACACTTTTCTAACATGCCTATGCAAGTTGCATACAACTAATGCGTCCCTGTATGCTGACCATCTGCTGGGTTCTAGATCAAACAAAGTAAAAAATCATAACCTGAAGTGGGCGAAAAGTACAGTTTAAAAAAATTAAACATAGGTGAAAAAAATTGCAGTTTCGTATAGAGCACGGGAAAATTAACACGAAACTACGGACACCACTTCCATTTAAAGCCAAGGCAAGCGAAGCATACAATTTTCCTGCATACTCTGTAACTAAAATGTTTTAAAAATGACGTTTATTTGACATTCAAATACGAAATCACACATCCAAGTGTTGTGTAAAACATAGTGCAGGTAAACACTTTTATTCGATAAACGTTACTTCCATTGAAACATATACAGATGACTTAAATATCTAACAAGAAGATAGATATTGTCTGATTTATAAAAAAAGTATTTGTCTCAGAAATCAATTTGTTCTATGGATGAAAACGTACAAAAACGCTGACGAATTTTAAAATAAATATACAATGTGCAGAGCCGAACAAAACTTGGTAAAATCGTCATTTTGAATTTAAGCATTTTTCATCATATTTCTTGCTCCAGATTAGGTAGTTTGTGAAAATGTAATTGCCTTAGCATAAATATGTACTGATAGAAGTTCTGAAGGCATCTGCATAAGCAATGTCATCTAATAAGGCGTCAAACGCAGCAAGTCAATATTCTGACGTTTCTGCGGGTAGACATACGGGCAGTCCATCAATAATAACGGTAAATAAACCATAGTTAAGCATGTCATTTAATGAAGACAAATTTAATAAAAAAACTTAAATACATTTTATTCCTCTAAAACTAATAAATTTTAAATAGCAAGTCCTCGTCCATCATAAATATTTCATTCACTCGCTGGAGAAGGGTACGTTCTCAGTCACGTGACTAGGTTTTGTCGATTACCAGGATTTGATAACCACCAGCAACGCTATTAAGGTTTTAAAATGATGGGGGAGGGGACATAATGATGAATATTTTGCTAAATGTTAGACCCACAGTGCATCATGATCTACGCGTATTATATTTACATATAATATTAGTTTTAGTAGTTGACCGGGAGGCCATCAGTTAAAATTTCGTACACGGGTAAACTTACCAGGGATAGAATTGCAAACACTAGAAAACTTTTGAAATTTTTGCAGACCTACCCTACCCCCGTGAATTTTCATAAGAGCCGTATGTAAGAGGCCGTGCATAAACTTGCGCTAAAAATGTTTTCTGCAATTATAACAAATTCGGAAATAAACATACAAAAGCTAAAAAGCATTATTAAAAGAAACGTTTTCATCTTATTTTCGAGCAAATATTTTGCCTGGGGCGCAGACTTCGATGTGATCTCTTGTGTCGGAATCAAAGTTACAGAATAACAGCTTGGTAAACAGTTCACCAGAAACTGCTTACGCTAGCAACATGCTTGCTCACTAAGTTGCCAAAAACTATTTTAAACTTTGCTTTCGTTTATTTTTATATAAATTTTAAAATTCCTGATAATTTCAATAAACGTTTAAGGGTAACTTAACGCACCTCGAAACGAGAAACTATGCGTGAAAGCGGTAAGTGGCGTTTTTTAAAACATAAAAAGCGGTACGTGACATTTATAAAGGGCCTCCTTATCTGCGCCTCAAATGTGTTGCAACGAGTTACGACTTTTTTTTGGCGAAACTATTTAACGTACATTATAATTTTATATCCACGAAAAGAACACACACTTCAAACTATGTCGCCACAGTTTTAAAAATTCGACACATTTATTAGAAACGACTTTTCCAAACCGCCGTATCTGGGAAAATAACATCCGGATTAAAAAAAACACAACTATAGAAACAAGCGCCAGACTTCGAACTATGCTGCCTACAAATAACATGATGTGGTCACCGCTTGAAGTCCCATAGGAAAAAGTATAATAGTAAAGCACTGAGGGCCGATAGTGCATTACATACGTATGTCAAAGACGCTCTTACTGCTCACGCTCACAAACGCAACATATCTACGATTAACATATACATACTGTTCTTACGCGCGCGAGTGTCTATACAGTAATAATAATATTAATAAAACAATTTCAAAATTATAATGATACAATTTAAAAAAAAAAAACATGTACCGTTAACACTATTGACTGCCAACTTTAATGAGAGCGTTCTCGTCCAAACTTGCATGGAAAAATAAGACGTTATAGGCAGGTATATTTTTTTCTAGACGTTGACTTCAGATGTACTCAAACGTGAAAAACCCGTCAGCCGTACTTTCCCTGTAAAAAACATATAGGATAGCAAATGTCTCATAAAAGACAAGATACTCCAGACGGTTTACTCTTCCGGTGTGCTGATTAATGGAAAGTTGAGGGTGGAAGGAAGACTTTTCTCACACTGGCGCCGTTAATTTCTTTATCTACCTTAGATATTTTTACAGCACAAAATGTTTGAATTAACATTAAATAAAACCCTGTTTCACTACGAAGATGGGTGTTGAAGCCAGCATACACTACAATTCATACAAGCACCGTCTACCATACTTCTCCTAGATGGTTAGGTCTTTAAAGAAAGCGGGGAAAAATTATGCACCGTGTAGAACCATGAATCATATACTATGATAGTTATTTATTTAATTTGTTGTACCTGGTCACTAAACTAAAAGACTGATTTTTTATTAAAACGCCTAGA
>PNEQ01085425.1:0-27614 GCA_003012365.1 Medauroidea extradentata | reverse complement strand
AATGCTCCGCAATCACTTTCCGTTTTGTACTGCTCATTCCCGTGACTCAATGGCGAAGTTGCGTACCTAGCGGCAAAGTAGACATGCTGCGCTATCTGTTGCCGGAGTACGGAACTTTTTGTGGTATACCTAAGATGAATACATGGCGTTCAAAAAAGTACCACCAACTTAGGTATATCACCAAATTAGGGGCTTTCACTAGTTGTAAAAATAATACTTAGTGTATGTTTTTAACATTAAAAAATATAGCTTTGTATTTGTGCTTGCAATAAGGAAGAAGTAAATTTGGAATATACATGAAAATGAACTTATTCATTTAAATAACTGTTAAACAAAAAATGTGCATACATGTAATCAGTTAGAAAAATATAAATTATTTTTGGACGTGCCAATATTTGAACCCGCATCGTTGCTCTTTGTTACCGTGAACCGTACCTCTAGACCACACAATAATATGCAAGCAAGTTTACAAGGAAAAGGTTTTTAAATAATTACTTACTTTAGAGTGTGATTATTAGTATTATTAAATAAAATGTCAAAACAATTTATTAACTAAAATATTTGGATGCTCATTCCCGTCATGCATGGAAAAGTACATAGTACGGTACTTTTTTTATTGTGCAGTCGAATTATTATTTCGTGCTTCATTTAGGAAAACGCAGACGTATCCCACTAGCATAGATTTTTAATTGTTTTCCTATATTTTACAATTGCGTGTGTTTTGGTGTAGATTTATATTTTAGCTCGTAATCTAATATTTATTTCCCAAAGTTGCAGCGTAAAAAATATACATAGAATATTACGTAGAAAACTAAAATTTTCAAGGGCTCCACGAATTTTTTTCGACAACAAGAGAAAATTATGTAGGTACCTAATAAGTGTTTCGTGTAAGAAATATTTTTTTTTTTTAATTGATTATATTTGAACCTAATAAGGTTTGTAATTCAAAATAAATACTTCGGTAATGTACATAGTATTTGAACAAAAAAATAGCCATTTACCTCGCTATTCGGTGCTATAAATAATTCTGTCCCGTTAGTTTAAAATAAGTACTGAAAACTTATATCAAAATCTTTTTTTGCCACCCGGTGAATTTGTCCCCACGTTTGCATTGCCACGTATTGATGATATCGAAGGCTCGATCGAGTCAGTCCATAAGGAAATACTTCTTGGCCCTTAGGAAGTGAGTATTATAGGAAGTGTTTTAAGGGGCCTCTCTACCTGCGCTTAAAATGTGTTGTAGCGAGTTGCGATTCTTCTTCGGTTTTTTTTTACGAAACTACTAAAGACGCATTATATTGGTATATCTACGAAAATAACACACACTTTAAACTATTTAGCTATAGTTTCAAAAATTCGGCACGTTTATTTAAAACACAATTATCGGGCCCCTCAAAATGGCTATAAATGGGTTTTCCAGACTGCCGTATCTGTAAAAATAACTACCACATTCGAAAAACACACCTATAGAAACAACCGTTGGAATTTGAACTGCGTTGGCCACAAATAAAATATTGTAGTCACTGCTTAAAGTCCCATAAGAAAAAGGGTAATAGTAAAGTACTGCACGCCAGCTGAGTAGCTTGCGCGGAGAGGCGATAATACATTACATACGTCGGTCAACGTCTACCTTACCGCCCCTGCCTCACACACACACCGCTTGAGGCCCCTAATATAACTCCTTTATACCGCTATTGGCATTTAGCAGCAGAGTTGTTAATCCACAATCGTTCTAACGCTATTTTTAATGTTTTTTTTATTTTTTTATTTTTGGTTGTTCCCATCTCGTATCTCCAGGGTAAAAAGTACGTGAAAATCGGTGTCTCTGTTCGCGAAATATATAGTTGTTACGTAGTCACAACACTGTGGTTACTGGCGCACATTTCGCCAGCTTCCCTGTCATAAGACTGTGCCACTCAGGGCGTCGACAGAATTTCAAGGGATCCTCTCCAGGTAAGTCTTCGCCACTCTTCGGGGCGCAGCTCCACCTTAATCCCCCTTTCTTTTTTATTTGTTTTTTCGTTATGATTTGTTCCATTTAGCGTTTGACACTTTTAACCTTTTAGGTGTTTAAGCGAAGTGAAGAGATTATGGTCAGCACATGACATCGAGGTCTTTAGCGCAGGTGAGGGGTGACATACGTAAGATGAGTGTGGAGCAGTGCCGGAATCAAGAGTTATTGGACGCTAGTTTCTTTGTTACGTTCGTGGCACGGAAACGAGAAAGGCGATAAGTCGAATATAACACGTCCGTCAAACACCTCATCGCCTCTAGGCGCGTAGTACTAAAGTACCGTGCAGTGTTTTCGTAAAAGGTTTTTTTTCAACGGGACTACCAGCGATGACCCTGTTATTTTATGCGTGGAAAGCATGAGGTAAAGCCCAATGCAGGTTTCTACGATTTGGTTTTACGGCTACGGTTGATATTTTCTCAGCTACAGCAACGTGATAAAGTCATTTTTATCACTTTTGAAGAGCTTGGTTATAATATTTGCAATTAACGGACGGTATTTTTAAAACCATTGGGACACAGTTTGGAGTGTGTATTCTTTTCATAGATAATCGCGTTAGAAACATCTTTTAATAGTTACAAGAAAAATTACTTTCCGTACCACGTTACAGTGCGGCTCACGCACTATATCTTAAGGGGTGGGGGAAACGGGATATCCCCGAAAAAATCCGCCGACCAGCCGCATCGTCCGGCACGATTCCCACATGCGAAAATCCGGGGACCGACCCCACCGGGTATCGAACCCGGATCGCCTTGGAGAGAGGCGAGTGCTCTGGCCATTACGATAACCGTGGTGTTTAAGTGAAAGTACATACTATCATTAAAAAAATTAAAAATTCCGACCAATTCCTGCGCCGCAATACACTTTACCTCTCTGCTCCCCTCTGTCGGCGGCCCTGTACACACGCCTTTAACGCAGCTCTTAAGGGCCTCGCCTACCACGCGCTTAAAATGCGTTGCAGCGTGTTCATAATACCGTTTTTTAAAGAAACTATTCCACATATGCCCAATGTGTCTATGCACGAAAAGAAATTACACTCCAAACGATGACCGAAGAGACGTTTGAAAGCATCACGTCGATTACAAAAATCATTTCGGAGCTCCTCAAAATGGCTAAAAACAGCTTTTTAAACTTGTTATATGTGAAAAAACTACTTGCAGGATTCGTGTAAAACCTGTCTAGGAGCATGCAATGGACTTTGCTTAAAACTTTCGACCAATAAAAAGATGGGGACACCACTGAAACTGTCGGTCAAGCGAGTGTTCTACGATACCACTGCACGCCGTTTCAGTATCTTGCGGTAGAGGCAACATCGCCCTTCGCGCCGTGCCTCTCTCATACAAACACACGTCCAGTAGGCGGGCGCCTTAAGAGTGAGTGTAGTCACCATCTTGATTTTTTGTATTTCGTGTCATAACTTTTCTTCTGGATAAATTCATGGAACTTACTTACTGCAGAATAGAATGCATATTGATAGAATTTTACACGCAATAAATATTTATTTTCCACTGTTGTTACAGATGGAATTGCAGTTAAGAAAGTAATAAGCATTTTCTAATTGCAAATAGATAGCCTATGTAACAACAGTAACAACAAACAAAGATTTACTATGTTTAAAATTCTATCAATGTGTATTCTATTCCGTAGTTAGGTTAGAGTTCCAAAAATTTACCCAGAAGAAAAGTTATGACACAAAATACAAATATTCAAGATGGTGACTATATCTCACTCTTAAAAGATTACATATTTCATTAAAGTCTATGACGTTAACATTTTAGTAATGTGAAAACCACTGTAAAATAACTGATGTAAAAGTCCTGTGCATGTATTACAAGAAAGTTACTCTTACATAAAAGTAAAATTAATTGACAAGTGTATGGGAATTCTCAGTGGTATCTGAAGCAATAAATATTTCCTGTCGTGAAAAGGAACATTCTAAACTGTTCAGGACAATTATTCTTTCACCCGTTTTGCATCTATATTTTTCGTTATTGATATGAAAGCATCCATGAAACTAAAGACCAGTGCAAACGTTCCACTTCTCTCAAAATATAATGTCAGTGGGTCCATGAAAATACATTTCTTATTTGTTACAAGTATTTATGAGTGCTCAGCTTGCCTATACGTAACTTAGAAATGGGGAACAAAATGGCCTATGGATATTCAAAACAACCCCCTCTGAACTGGGAGTCATGCTCTTAATTTACTATACTACTGCGGACCGCTTATACTTAAGACAAGAGGAACATAAAAACATAAAACCACTAATTGACATTATTGCAACGGTAAACACGTCACTTTTTGTTTGTGCGGAAAAATTCAGAAATAATAATACTTCATTCGAATTTCTCTCGTGTGTGGGGCATTTGAAATCCTCCCCTTCTTGTTTTATTATTATTGTACAGGTCGCTAAGGGGCTGCAAACGGAGGCAAAAATACGCAACATAAAGAATCTATGTTTTAGGGGGTAGAGTGAGGATGCTACATTATAAACTGCAGTTTGTTCTGGAAAGTCGCAGCCAGCTTGAATTCAGACCTCATTTTCGTTCGTTTGAGGCGAAAAGGAACGTGAGACGATGGAAGCTATCGAGTGTCGCCCGTCGAAAGTCTTCTCCAGGGAAACGATTCGTGTTTTTAACCACAGCGCGGGGAAGATAGCGAATTTATTTCTTCCGTGTGTTTTTTTTTTATTTCGGGGTGTATGTATGTACGTCGTCACTTCTGCATTGACGAGAGGGAATAAAAGAAAATCATCCAAATTTAATCAACTTCGTTCGTGAACTTCATCAGAACGAATTCAAACGGCAACGGAGAGAAAAAGGAAAGAAGAGAAAGAAACGTTTGAATTTCATGTGGTACAGACGATGAATGTCGATGATCCTCCATAACTTCTTGTCTGATGGGGGAAGTCTTGTCGGTTGAGAGAACGCCAAAGACATTCTTATTTTTAAAGGCCAGGGGTTGAATATTAATTAAGTTTTTTCTTTACGGGAAAAAGAAACTAATTTGTATGGTTTGTTGAAGAATACGGAGGGAGTTATTTGCATTTTTCTCTCAGCATCGTTGCCGATTAAATTTTAATACAATCGCAGAAAATATTCACAGAGTTCCCAAGTTTATCCAGATATTGAAAGCCGGATTATTTGCCTAGCTTTGATAAAACGTAAAAAACAGTTGAAGTTTGAGAAGTTATAATGTTATTGAATCTTTTTCCAGTCGAACTAATAAACCAGAAGAAGACGTGCAAATCATTTTACGACGAAATTAATAAACTGTTTGTTCAAAGACCACTTCGATACCGTAGTCTGAAAATTATCGCGAAGGGCATGTTTTACGTAACATGTCCGGCCCTTCGCTGCTCCACCTGGTGTGTACCTGATCTCTAAGGCTTAACACAAGACAACTTGCAGGGTTTGCAGGTTTCTCATAACGGTACGTCATAGTCAAAATTTGTATATTCTGCTGCCATGCAAATAGTGAAAACCAATTTACTTACGTAAGTGAAATAATTCACGGTGAAATAACATGCCATGGGCTACGTAATAAAGCACTTAGAAAATATCCCATGAACAATTTTTATATTTTAAAGAAATTTTGAATTTGCATTTTTAGAGTACTTTTGCGATCTTTTTAAAAAATTCAAAATATTACGTTGTGGGTTTTGAAATGTTTTATTGCAGAGCTCACGGGATGTTAGTTCACAGTGAATTATTTCATTTAAGTAGATCAATTAGTTTTCGCTATTTGCGCGGCAGCATAACAAGCAAATCTTGACTTTGACGCACCGTTATGAGATTCCTATGCGAGCTAAAATTGTTTTGTAAGAGGAAACAGCACTCACAAGTATCGTCTACAAAACTAACACTATTTCATACAAATATAAGATTATGACTTTATCGCATTTGAACATCCTTAAGGGGCCTCCCTAGATAGGCCGTGTTTGTGTGTGACAGAAGCGGTAAGGTTGCCGTTGACCGACGTATGTAATTCGTTATCGCCTCTCCGCGCAAGATACTCAGATGGCGTGCAATGTTTTACTATTACCCTTTTTCCTATGGGACTTTAAGCATAGTTCAGAGTTTAACGCTTGTTTCTATAGCTGTGTTTTTCGTATCCGATTGTTATTTTTCCCATATACGGCAGTCTGGAAAAGCTATTTTTGGCCATTTTGAGGGGGTCCAAAAATGCTATTTCTAATAAACGTGCCGAATTTTGTAAACTATAGCAACATAGTTTGAAGTGTGTTTTTTTTTCATAGATATACAAATATAATGCTCGTTGAATAGTTTCGTCAAAAAATAATAGTCGTAACTCGCTGGAACGCATTTGAAGCGCTGGTAGGGTGGCCTCTAATTTCCAGTAATTGATTTTGGACATTCGCTAGGTTCCGTGGAAAATTCGACCAGCCACTAAGTCAGGGGTTGGGAAAACATATTCCTCCCACACCAATTAAAATGTACACGTTTTTAGACGCCAATGTGGGAAAAAAACTGCAACATCCTTAGATAATATTTGCTAACTTTATGAAAGACATTTACCCGAAATGTTGTATTTGTTAAACGTAACCTGTTGCAATTAATGTATGAAATTGTGATTTTTCGGCTTCAGAGATTGTTCTTCAGAAGTACGTTACCAGAGAAAAATTTTTGCTCTGGAAGTTGGCAAGAACTATTATCTAGAGATGCTATATTTTGCTGTTTGTAAATTGGCTTCGAGAAACCTACAATTTTAAACTGATGCGTTTAGCTCTGAATTGTGTATCATTCCCTTTTAGGTATCTGACTTTGACTTTCCAAGGTATAAACAGTATAACAGCTGACAGCCTGAGAACATATCAGTCAAACAGATGGGTTCACCACTTCCACTGTAGGCAGCGCTCAATCCATACACAGGTAGTTCCAGGGAGGCTTATTGTTTTCCAGTCCATGGAACCTGGAGCAACACACAACCGACACCCGGAGCGTACTATTACGTGGTATTCTGTCAGTGTGTGATTTTACCACATACAGTCTTATGCTCCATTTAATATAAGTTTGGATAAATTTGACACCAACTTTTGGACAGTAATTTGTAATATTTGGGTATTTGTGTCACTACACAAGTCAAACTTTGCCGTACAAATGCTGAAATGGACATCTCAGGTTCATTTTAGAGCTTAAAAATGCCTTGCATTGTGTAACAAATCACAAAATACTGAAAATTAGTGCCCATAAGTTGCTGTAAAATTCATCCAAACGTGTATGAAACAGAGTATACATACCTGCATGTGTAAAGGAAAGAGCTAGCAATACTATAAAAACATTTTTACTTGTCTATAAAGAATTTATATTAATTTTATACATTACGGAAGTTTATAGCTAGAGATGATGGTATATCGCGAACATTTGTAGTGCCAACGTACCCTTGAAAAAGACCGTAGATTATTGCAACATGCATGATTAACTGATTCACGTCTGACACTCCGTAGTAGTCTGCAGACCAATAACTGGCTTCAAATATTACAATGCAGGGATTCATGTTGGCTCATTCAAATAGGGTGACAGGTCCACGTTCAAAATCCAGTGAGTTTTTGATAAGCTGAACGTTCGTTGAAACCCAGCAAACAGTCAATTTACCGCGGTAAACCATCATCTCTAGTTATAGCATATTTTCTGAGAATTACGTACGTAGAAACGATAAATACTGAATGCCAAATTTCAGAGTCTATGATAATACCATAGTACCAGTTATGTTTGTAATAAATTTGCACTGTATGCAACCTATATATTTTAAGTTTTAGGTAACGTATTAAATTTTGACATCTAAAAAAAGTAGTGTTAATTACAGCTTTGTGCTAATCATAATAAATGTTCCGGCAAACACCAAGAGTATAGCAGTAGGAAAGTCGCAACCTGACATAGGGTGGTACATGCGCAGTATCTCTCGCTGCTCTTTAAACAACCTCACGTTCAGTACGTGCTTCATGGTTAGAGGGTATATCGCGAAGTGTTTTGTGTCAGCATACCCTTTCCTGCAACATATATGATTCGGTGATATACTTCTGACACAACACATCTGTCTGCAGACCAATAACAGACATTATATACTACAGTAGCGGGATTCTTATTGACTCAGTCAAATGTAGGGTAATACCTCTAAGTACAAGCGAAAGCCTGTAACCTCCTTGTAAGCTGAACGTGTGTTGAAACCCAGCAAACAGTCAAGTTACCCCCCCCCCCCCCCGCCTGCCCCGATCAACCATCGTCTCTATTCATGGTATAAGAGGCACAACGGGTCTTCCGCTAACCACGAAGCGCAACAAAGTTGCAATATCATTAATGGATGAATCCACACTCCTGTGAGGTCGCAGTTGCCTTGGGATTAGGGGACACTTCTCCCGCCAAGGCGGTCTTGGTTCGTTTCTCGGCGGGATCCACCTGGATCTTCGCAGGTGAGAATCGTGTCGGACGATGTGTTGGTTGACGGATTTTTTTTTACATTAATCCCTAGTTTCCCCTACCCCCTCCTCTCATTTTCCTGGCTGAGACAGCGTGAATGCGCTTCAAATGTGTAGTAATGTGCGAAGAAACACGTTTTTTTTTTAACTTAACTATTCAAGGCCCTGTATGTTCACGTTGGGCCAATGTAGAAAAACAAAAACACTTTTCGGACAAGGTCGGGATGTTGTTGTTAAGACACAATGCTCATTAAAACACTGTTTCGTAGCACTTCAGTATAGCTGAAAACGGCCTTTTCGTGCTGCCGTACCTCAAAATGTACTAACCGGGTGTATGTGAAAGTCAAATAGAATCGTGTACTGATGTTTGCTATTGCTACAGACTTTATGCCAGTGCAATTTTTTATGATCACCGCTTTAAGTCCATCGGCGGAAATCTTCCACGCTAGTTCAGCACTTGGCTCGTAGTGGTGATGCGGCATTTGATGCTGCGCGTTTCAAGGTCATCCTGAGCCTCACTTCGCTGCAGCCTCTGACGAGACATGTATGACGGTGTCGTATCCACCCGTACCTCAGCACAGCTGCAAACGTAACACGTATATCTCTCGCTGTTCGACGAGCTCTGGGTGTCTCTGGCCACCCTTTCAGGAAGCGCCGGCAGCTCGCCAAATGGGGCCGGCGGCCTGCAAGTTGTTTAATCAAGGCCGAGGAGAACAGTGTTCGTACTCCGCGGAAGCCGCTAGGACTGCGGCGCTTGCCCGCAGATCCAATATCGAGGACACCCGAGCCCCATCCCACTCCCCCTTTTCCTTCACTGGTCGAAGATGGCGGGGAGGAATCGAGTCTTCGTCGAAGATGGGAAGACGTCTCACTTCGCCCGGTGGTTGGGAAGGGGTCTCTTCACAATTGCGGCTGTGTTGGCCGGGCTTCGGTCCAAAGACCCGGTAATAACGTCCGGTTGCGGTGTTAGGTTGTGAAGAGGGGGAGGGAGGGGAGGGGGAATCGATGTGGCATGGTGCCAGAATGTTGCCGTCTCCGTGTCCTACGTAATCGTCAGAAACTTTTTCTCACTTTCTCTACTATGCCTTACAGTGGCCACACTTGCCGCTAAGCAGGTCCCCCGAGAATTATTATACACTTTTGATCTTTAGAAATATTAACCTCTGCCTGCAACACCAACGCGTGTAGTTCGGTGTAAGTACCGGCCAACATATACTCAACTAAGGTTAATTCTATCACAGGTTAGAAAGATGTTGTTAAAAGTTTGGCACAGGGAAAATTTGTGCCGCTTGAGCGCTGGTATCGGGTGTAAACTGACCAGTCACAGAGCTTTCCTGAATTTGAACTTGCGTGCAGTTGTTAATTTATAACCCGAAACTGGTTTCTTTTCACTTTAAAATTAAGTTACATGACTTCTGTGATTTCCAAGCCTATTTGAATTTAATTTTACTACAGTATCGCATTTTTCTGGTCCCTTGGCGTTAGCAGCGATATTAGCGGTAGAAATATTCCCTGTGATAAGCTCTCCCATAAGAAAACACGTTTTCTTTCTAACCTGTAGTAGAAGTAACCTTAACTCGACAAAAATATTAAAATTATATCCCAGAGTGGAGTGTACAATTTGAGCGTATTTAAATAATATTCTGTTCTCGGTTAACGGTATCAGTCGCCATATTATATTATATAATTTTGAGATTTTTTTTCTTCATTTTTGAGGAGGAAAGTGTGAAGTTAGCGATTATAGCGTGAATTATATTTATCTTACACTGCAGTGCCAGCGGAGCGTTTGAACTTCCAATGTTTATTTAGGCCGCTATGAGTCAAACAATTTGTTTTATATTCTTAAATTGCTGCACTGATTGCAGCGTAAATATACGTTAAAAGTTCGACTGAGATAATTTTACTGTAAATTCACGCTGTAATCGCAGTTTGTACAATTTTCTTCTCAGAATTTTAAAATAATAAATAAATAATCGAATATGACGACTGATGGCCTACTTTAAGTTACCACTTTTTAAGACCCGCTAAACTTAACATCAAATGCTATATTCCCACCTCTTATCAAAATAAATATTTCCATGTGCTTTGACCAGCACGGTTATCTTTTAAAAGATCAACAAAATATAATAATCAGTGTAAAATGACTAATTTATAGGAACAAATAATTCTTGTTGGTAGGTCCTTAACAATGCCTTTTGTATAGGAAAAATTGCCTGAACGCCGATAATTAAGCCTAACCAGCTGATGGGAGTGCATTGTACAATATACTTGACGTTGTAACCGTCCTGTGCGCAGGCGTACCTCTTCAATATACTAGGTACCGCGGTGGCCGAATGGTCAGACCATTCGCTTCCCACCAAGGCGATCCGGGTTCGATTCCTGACTGGGCCGTTCCCCGGATTTTCGCATGTGGGACTCGCGCCGGACGATGCCGTTCGGCGAGTTTCCTCGGGGATTTCCTGTTTTCCTCGCCCCTTCATTCCGCCACTGCTCCAAACATCTCGTCACCTCTCAACAGCGCTAAAGACCTAGAAGTTAAGCTCTGACCAAAATTTCTCACTCAAATTTATTACTTGACACGAGGCATGAGCTCTTTAATAATCCTATGCTACAATGACCATAACGTAGCAGCATAGAAATAACCGTAAACGCACCGTAAGAAATTGACAGCTTTCTATCCCTGTTACGGTCTTACGGCGTCTAGGTATAGCGGTAGTGTGTTGTAGCACGCACCGCTCAAAAGTATGTTCAATTTTTGCGGTTATTTCTTACGGCGATTGTAGCACAGCCTTTGCGTGGATACATAAGCGGTTGACGCCGTCAATGCCACGCTGCTACGAGCATGATAACTATGGATGTTGGACACTTTGTTCCTCGATTACTCAATTTATACGTCTCTACCCTACTGAGGTGTTTATCATCATTTCCTGAGCACATTCGATATGCAATGAATTGTAAATTTTTAGTTCAGGGTTTTTAAACGTTTTCCCTCCAATAATAGTGTTGGAAAATGACAACACCTGATCGGGCTATTGTTTTTTTCCGTACTCTGGATTAAGAACTTTTTAGTGAAATATAGTTTTTTACTTCCTACTTTGGCAGTATCATCTGATAGACTGGACGGAAATGCGAAAGCATACACTAAGGTTGTAAATAACAAAGTATGCCGGGATGTCACAGGTGTCTGTAAATCTTGGATGAGCAGCACGGAATATAATGACGCTTTATACCAACTGTGTGGAAATGCGTTAAAATATAAGTAAAGTTGTAGGTTAAGAAATATATTGTTGCGCAGATTTGAAGATTGCTGTAGACAGATGTACAATATAATTTCTTGGCTGGGAAAGGAAGTCTCATATTCAAATTCAGATCTGTAACTACTGTAACGATGCTTACGTATTTACTTTATTTGTATCTTATGTAACATGCCGACACTAGACGCACTTCTTCTCTTGACAGTTAGTAAGTAACATTACACGCAGTCACTTAATTCGTTTTTAATATATTTACACACGTAAAATATGTATTTCAACTTATTCTGCCATATTTTTCAGTGGCCTCGAAAGTTAACACGGTGTACAAATTAGCAAGTCTTTTTGTCTTGTAGGTTGGTAATAAAATCAATTTCGAATCTGAACATATTGTGTGGTTATCATACTCGTTTTGTGTTGACACCTTTTATGTAAAAAAATTATGAATCAATGTCAGATAAAATAAAACCGTTTCTTCTTTAGACATACGAAACCAATTCAATTTGTTGTAGTTATACGTGATGTGGCCGTAACCTTCAGTGTGTTACTATCGACCACTCCAAAAACTTGGATAACAGTAGCCTGTCAGCATAAGCCAAATTATTGAGGGCGTACTTTTTAAGTTTGGAAATATTCCAGAAACACCTAACTAAGCGAAAATTCTCAGAAGAATCCTTCTTGGGAACAATTTAATACTGCTGAAAACGCACGCCATGTTGGAGTTCATGCCATATTTACAAAAGAAAAGATGTGTAAAAATAATGGAGTGATCTACAGTTATAATATTTTTCATATGTGATAATTTTTGTGTGTTCGGTATAGTGTCGCTTTCACCTGCGGTGACACCCAGGATTTTTAAAATGGCCGCCAACCTGACTTTCGAAGAAAACCACTATTCCATTCCACAGATGTTTGAAATTTGTGGCTAAACCATGAAACCCCGTGGTTTTATACGTTTCGATTCATATAACTGAATTATTTTACAGAATGACAGGGTGATTGGTGTGTTGAATGGATTCAGAAGTAACGTTTCGCGAGGTAACTGTTGTATACGTTTCAGCGTAGCACGTGTTTTTGAATTGCGGCTTTTGCCCCGACAGCCAATGATTTCACTTTTTTTCCCCGAAGGCCTATGCTTGATTTACGGGCTTCTTTCTCTTTGTGTGGCGGGTCTCGATGTATGCGTATGTTATGGATCAGAACTCAATAAACATGGGATGGTATGTTCGGCAATACAAGGACATTATTCGCAGTTGTTTTGCATGTCGCCCCTCCTCTCCCCTTCCAGTGCTTGTTTGCACGTCAGACGCGATTCAATTTATTAATATTGTCTTTTCTTTTTTTGCGCGCGCGCGTGTGTGTACAGAACTCAAACATGGCCTCCCCCTCTCGCAATTGACAGGTTTATGCGTTTCCAAGATGAATTTTTGTAAATTTTTGGCGCTCGTGTTTGTTGGCTGCCGTTTTATTATTGATTTCTGTTCCACCCTTCTATTTTCTGCCCCTCCTGCGGCATTCTGCATTCGGGACACTCGGCGGCAGTTTGTAGAAGAGATTTATCAGTATAGCAGTCAGCAACACCCTTCCAATATTCACACACCCTCTGTTTCCGTCGTTGGCAGAACTGGGATGTGGTAGCCATGCTGTCTGGTCGGCTGCTCGGAATTCACTTGCCAAGAGCGAAAGAACGTCCTTTCCCCCCCCCCCTCTTAACTATTTTGGCAACCATTTTCATACTATAAAATTTTTTTATGAACTGACACCTGTGATTTTATTTTATCAGCGCCAAGGTAACCTAGGATTTGGTTTGACAAAAAATAACAGTTCTGTACGCACTAAGCATATAATTCAGTGTGTGTTTATAGCCATTCAGGGCAGTGTGTGTTACTTTTGCGTAGTGTCTGTGGCTTATGAAAAAGTAAGTCGAAAATATGGCTTATTTGTCCGTAATGTAAATTTGGTGAGTATGATACCCTAGAAACCGACTTAAAAATTAAATTTTTTTGAATTAATCAAAACCTACTTGGTCTTTTGTTTTGACAGCATTCAGAGTGCCGTTGCTTAATATGATTTGGTATCTTAATTTATTTACATTTAAAGAAGTTAAATATTACTGTCAGTTTTCAGGGTAATATATATATACATACATACACACACATACACACAAACATATTTAGTACTCTCCTAAAAGCCTGCATATTGTTTTTTGCACCTATTCTAAATGTTATGTTTATATATACAAACATATTTAGTACTCACCTAAAAGCCTGCATATTATTTTTTGCACCTATTCTAAATGTTATGTTTTAATAGAGAAATTTGTTAACCTGCAGAACGAAAATGTCATGGAAGTTAAATAAATAGTTAAGAGTAGAATTACCTTGAATTTTTTTCTAATCGCTTGATTTATATGTATAAATAGGCCCAGATTCAGCGATTCATCACACGTAACGCCCGTTATTACTAGAAATAATAATGAAGACAATAAAGATACATAAGAAATATTGTGTACATTTGGTTTGCTAGTTTTACACTTTATTCTCCATCAAATATTGTAGGTTTATAATTATGTCCAACAAGAAGAAAGTTATATAGTAACAGCTTATATTGCGAAGGATTTGTTAGTTTTTAAACGCACTAAAAAGTCATTTTACTTTAGAATGTACAGTATTTATTAACTCTATTCGTAATCCAATTTTCGGCTTAATGACATTTGGCGCAGTTGTAGGCCTATACTCATTTCTGTTGTTGTTCGTGGAGATAATTTTTATTTGATATTGAACGGGATTGACGAAGTATGTTTCACGTGCATTCTTTGATAAGCATGTAAAAATGTAATACCGCATCAGTAGCGTAGTTGGCTAAGCGTCGGCCTACGGTGCGAGAGGTCCTGGGTTTGGAGTCCCAGATCAGGCATGGACGTTGTTTTGTCTCTTCACCTGATTTCATCCTCATCGACTCTTCAGATCTCCTTGTAAACGCCTGATCCACAATTTCCACTGCTTTTACAATAATTAGGGATAGGAAAAATTCGAGAGTTCAATTACCTGCATGCTAGAATCCAATGTCCTATGCATACTCAAGCCCCATCTATTCGTTCATTGACTGCTGTCTGAATGAGTAGCATGTAATAGACAAATTGTAGGGCTTCGGTATTCACAGGATACTGGATTATAGCATGTTGGTCGTTGGGAACTCGCGAAATATTCCTAGTCCTAACGATAATTATTGTTTAAATCCTAAACGAGAGCAGCTATTGAATAAAATAAAATGTTGCACAGTTTTGTTAACTATTTTTTTCATAAAAACTCTACAATGGTTTTTGCTAATTATGCAACTAAGGAAATTCTCTTTAGTGAACAAATTGGTCAAATCTGTATAATATTTTTCCAAAAAAGAAAAGATTAGAATACATAATAAAAATATTTTTTTTTTTTTTTAACAAAACAGTGCAACAGTTTTTCGACATCTGCTCTCGTTTAGGAATAAAAAAAAAATAATTATCATGAAAGCAACAGAAATGATGGATCATGGCTTTAAAAGGCCCCAGAACCCTCTCTCCTCGCCTAAAAAAAATATAGGCCTAAGGAAAGATGGTCTGAGTACTTAAAATACGCAATGGCCTACGCAGTTCAACTTCGCAGATGACGGAACAAATATCCATAAGTATAGAATTTTAGAATGTGCAGCATCGTGCAGAAACTCTTTATAAATGCTTCTGGAGTCTTTGGTAGAGGGCCTCGGTCTCCAATGTGGCAAGCCTGCAAAAAAAAACTGTATTTTAAGGGCTTCGGCTACCATACGCTTTAAATGCGTTTCAGGGTGTTCGTAAAATACTTTTTTTCCCCTTCGAAACTAGTCCACATGGGCCCATTATACCAATGTACGGAGACAAAATATACTTAAGACAATGACGGAATGTCATTGTTAAGACATCATCACCTTGCTGAAGAGAAACCCTTTATCCAAGCCTTCCGATATACAGTAGCTAAAACGGCCATTTTAAACTCGTACTTGAAGGGCGTCCGAGTAGGGAAAAATTTGCAATTTTATATTTGTATGAAATAGTGTTAGTTTTGTAGATGTTACTTGGTCGTACATTTTCTTCTTACGAAAAAATTTAGCTCAGCCAGTTTTCCCATAATCGATAAAACTGGCAAAAAATCAAAATTTTAGAATTTTTCTTAATAAAAAATATTTTGTAATGGATTTTAAAACTGGTCAAGCAGTAGCTCGCGACATGTAGTTTCAGTGTGCATTTTTAAATTTATTTATGTTTATTGGTTTTTGCTGCTTGTGAGAACTAAAAACGTGCAAATTTTGACTTTGGAGTGCCATTATAGGAAAACTGGTCGAGCTAATTTTTTTTATGAGGAAAATGTACTCCGACGTCTACAAAACTAACACTATTTCATACAGATATTTCCCCACTCTACCCGTAAGGTGTACAAACAGGATGTACGTGAAACTCACATAGAACCTTGCACTGAACTTTGCTACCGATATTCCACCTATAAAATGATATGGTCACCGCTTAAAGTCCCATTGTAAAATTGGATAGGCGGAAATCTTGCACGCTAGTTCAGCGCTTGGATCGTTGTGGCGATGTGGCATTTGATGCGCGCTTCGAGATCGCTCTTCCAGCTCCGTCACTTCAGTCTGTAACGTTCCTATAGCGATGGCTTACGTGAGTCTCCTGTTGGTGATTCGTGTAAAGCCGTCGCTGAATAAGAGCTCAAAGCACTATTAGAATTAACTCCCGCCCCCCATTTTTTTGCGCGTACCATATCCTACGAGAGACGGCTGTAATTAACCCTTACAGCTACACATTAATTTATTTAATTGGTTTTTGCAACGAACCATTGACATTCTCGTTATAGACAACAAAACAAATGTGAATGTAGGCTGTAACAATATTATTGGTTAGTTATATTCTCCGTTCACTCTAAGTTGAGTTCTGAAGTAAACAAATAACGTAATATCATTGCACTTTGCTACATTCTAATGGACGACTTGAAAAGAGGCGGAGCTTCAGTCAGGTGTGGGAAACAATTCCTATCTCCATGGATACCGCAGCCGAACATAACCTTCATTTAGCTGTTTTGCTTCACATGTCCCGGATGAGATGTACGTCAAGAAAATTGATTATTTGTTTGGAATTTGCCGTTTTTTCAGGTAAACAATAACCTTACGTATTTGCGTATCTTAACCATGAAATTGAAACTAATATTTTTTACCCTTGCATGCAAATCTGTGAATACGCAACATTTTTGCTTTCTGCAATTACCAACTAACAAATCAGCATGTTTGTAAACAAGCTTTGTTTCCCACAGTACTTTTCCCCTGCGGTGACGTCAGGTGGCATGTACTTCAAGTCGTCCATTGGCTCAATTTGTGCAGCGCGCCGACGTACTATTTCCAACCGACGAAACTGTGTACAGTCGGTATCATAGGAAACAACAACGCCCTATATGTTAAAACAATATTTCGTGGAAATTTCGTACGTGTTATCGACATACGGAAACAAAAATTACATGAAAACTTGATAAAAATATTGACATCATGTGCAATTACAGTAAATCAAAATTTAATTGTAATTATCAAGCCATGACTAACGATCGTATTCAAATATTCTGGTAGTAACGTAACGACAATTTGGTACGTTAGTACCAGAATACAGAGTATCGTACATCTCTAAATACTGGCAAGTGTACCAAGAAACTCGAACGTTTAACAGTGTGTCAGTCGTTAAATAACTCGTGAACCAACTGTACGGACCTGTCGTCCGCTAACCGTAATTATAGTAATAAACATATAGCGTCGTAGATTGTGTTTGCAATATCTGTATATTTTAGATATTTGTTAATAAAACTCTCTCATTAAGTGACGGCGTAGTAAATTTATATGTACACGACAGATAACAAAGATCTATTTCTTATGCAAGATCACAGTGCACGGCGGTCGGCAGCCAATGAACATGTTTGTTTATAATTTGCTTCGTTTACCCTAAAACTCAACTTAGAGTGAACGGAGGATAGTAATAGTTACAGTTGATGATTTATCGCGGGAAAGCTTGACTGTTTGCTTGGTTTCAACACATGTTAAGCTGACCAGAAAATTAATGGCTTTCGATTGTACGTGGAGCTGTTGTCCTATTTGACTGAGCCTATAAGAATCCCGCTGTTGTAATATTCGGTGCTTTGTATTGGTTTGCAGACAGCTACGTTGTCAGACGCACATCACCCAATCATAATGTGTTGCAACTAACTACACATTTTTCAAGGGTATGTTGGCACAAAACGTTTTCGCGATTTACCATCATTTGTAGTAATAGTGTTAGTTTGAGTTCACGTGTAGCATAGCCAGGAGTATATGCCTTAATTACCTTCTCGTGCATTGGGCAGTGACTGTAAGGGTTAGACACGAGGCAGTTTCTTTCTCTCCTGTCCCCACCCATCCTGATACTTGGCATTTCTCCACGCTCCTTCCTTGGCCTACTGCTTGCGTTTGCTGCAGTTCTTGTGTGGGTGCGTGGCGCACGTGTGCTTGGGACGAAACAGTTCTCGCTGTTGTGAAGCCCTCGTTCCAGCCGCCCTGCCCCGGAACAGGGATCCCTCCCCCGCCTCCCTGCTTCCTGTCGGGACGGCTGCCGTGCTTCCAACCCGGATATTGGCCTGCTTCGCCGACCGCGTCGTTACCTGAACCTTCACCTCCACACAACACGCAACACAGCGGCGCGCTCTTTATCAAACTGCGGGGCGCGTGCCGGAGGTACAGTCTGTTCACCTGGCGATGACGCCCTCCCTTGTTGTCTGCCGGGACGGAGACGTGTTTGGGCTCCTGTGGCCTTTAGGGAAGCCTCCTCCCCTTCCCAGTTCAGGCATGAGCTTCTTCCTTCCGTCGTTGTGTTCTCATTCTGAACACAGTGTCTCTTCACTTTGCGACGACTCCTGTTTCTTTGTGGGGGATTGGCTTATTGTGCTCCCAACTAAAAACCAGCCTGCATCTTCCATCTCGGCTCGCGCGTGTTCAGTATCTGCTGTGTACGCATGGGCGTAATTTGAGCATATTGATTGGGGTGACAAGGATTACCAGATATTAAAGATTTGAAGAAATGAAGGTGGAGGTGTTGTGAATCGAATAACTTCCATCAAAATTATGTATACACTTCCTTTGTATTTATTATTTTATACAATGAGATAAATTAAGAAACCGTGTAAGGGAAAATTCACAAATAAAATTGTAATCCTAAGCTAAGAGAGAGAATTTTATATTATCTGTCAACAAAATTTTGGGATGGCAACTACCACCCCTTGCCATCCCCGAATTACGCCTATGTGTGTACGTTACGTGCGTGCGTGGCAAGTAGTGTCGGTTCACATCGCGATGACTCCCATTACTATGGGGGATTGGCTTATTATGCTCCAAGCCAACGGATTGGCTCAACTTTAGTGCATTCCGTTTTGGCTCGCGCCAGTTCTTCTGCACCTGCTGTGTACGTGCGTGGCAAGTAGTGTCTTATCACTATGTGATGGCTCCCATTACTATGGGGGATTGGCTTATTATGCTCCAGGCCAACGGATTGGCTCAACTTTAGTGCATTCCGTCATGGCTCGCGCCAGTTCTTCTGCACCTGCTGTGTACGTGCGTGGCAAGTAGTGTCTTATCACTATGTGATGGCTCCCATTGCGCTGGGGGATTGGCTTATTATGCTCCAGGCCAACGGATTGGCTCAACTTTAGTGCATTCCGTCATGGCTCGCGCCAGTTCTTCTGCACCTGCTGTGTACGTGCGTGGCAAGTAGTGTCTTATCACTATGTGATGGCTCCCATTGCGCTGGGGGATTGGCTTATTGTGTACACGTGCATCAAGTAGTGTCGGTTCCCGTCACGATGAGTCCCGTTGCCCTGGGTGATTGACTTCTTGTGCTCCAGGGCCTCGATTTAAATATCACTGCCTGCTATTTGCACCGACGCAGCGCAGTCCAACTGCAGAGCAAGTTAAACTTGTGTTCTATTGAATACGCGTGTGTATTTAGGCCTAATTATACTACAGCCCAACCAGACGCAACACAGATGCAATTTTTGCGTTACACTCATAAAATGGGATATTTTATCGGCATCCAGGTCAGCTAAGGTCTCGGCTCGCGATGTTCGTCAATATTGTGTACACGTGCAAAGTAGTGTCGGTTCTTTGTATGATAACTCCCACTGCCCTGGGCTTGTATAAGAGAATAAATCAGTTATACTGGAACACACGCCAGTGTGAAACCCTAAAAAAGTCCAAAAGAAAAAATATATAGTACATTATTGATAAACACACAAATCCACTGTTCTAGCAGAAATTCTGTATTGGGATGTATTGCTTTAACATGATGTGTCTATTTGTATAGAAAAACAAGCAGTTTGCATGTAAATGTGGTGAAATATCTAAAGTTTTATATTTTTCAGCCGAATCATGTATGTGCATCTGTACAGCAGCCGTGCACCAAAAATAGAATTTCATAAAGGTTTCTTTCTCCTAAAAATTACAGATGGCTCCACACTTGTATTGACTAACGAATTTAAGTAAATGTACTTTACTTATATTATACTTTTTTATTTTAATTTAAAAACTGTCAAGCAGTCAGCACTTTTCCGAAACGGTAGAATTATAAATGAATAATAGACCATTTTCACTGTTATTTAAAATTAACATGTGGATAACATTTTTTAATTAATGTTGTTTCTTTTGTAGTAAATTTTTTCCGGAACCAGTCTTATTCGGTTTTACGAAATTTAGCAATACGCATATTGAACATTTTGCCAGCATTAGACTTAGTGGCTTGTTACTCTCTGAACCTTGCCAGTACCCTCTCATGGACCACTTACAAAAATGAATCCGGGTATGAGCTGCTGGAAGAAAAAGATAAAAGTGGACAGTTCGGTGTAGAGAACGTTGCCACTTGGCTTTTATCGTAATTACAATAATTGTTGGAGCAGCTTAGGTCGAATCGATGTAGCTTCTGTTTTTGCATATTATTTTCATTATAACAGTTGTGTGGAAGTTCGTGTAAAATATGCTATTGCTGTAGAAAATATAATTAAAAGCTTGTTTTGTGCAGTTGATGACCTAGAATGAAACACATGATTTTCCACCTTTCTGACAATGCATTGCAAATTTTTTAACTCCATCAATACATTTCTAGATTTTTTTGGGTAAATTTTTTTTATAGTAAACTTGGAAAAGATTGTCAGATACAGTGTTCAGAAACAAAATGTAAGAGGAAAATATAGAGCTGTACACAAAAAATTGTGCATCAGTTTTCTGGGTATGGTTTTGAATTTCTGTGTTGTACAAATTAATAATACCATAACAATTTTATGTATAATATTCATAATAGCAGTGATTTTGGTCATTTTGGAATTCATTCTGTGTGATACTTCAAAATTTTGTTCGTTACATTTTACGTTGAAATACAGATAATCAAATAGGCCTACATGAAACATGTCTATAATATTTGTCATTGTTACTAAAGTTGGTGTAAGGCAGTGTAGTATCTACAGGTGTAGTTTTTTTGTTCCAAAGCTTAAGTATAATGGGTGTTGGTTGCAGGATGCAGACTCCAGTTTATCTTCAGGCTCGAGTAGTGATGCAGATGAGAGTGCTGATGGAGACGCCCCCTGTGATATTGGTCTGGTTGAGAGACTGATTAGGACACATCCTGTGTGGTTTCTGCCAGGAATTCAGAGGGCTGGGGCATTTCACTTGCTTCAAGGGAAAGAAGAAGGGGTTAGTATTAGTTTTACTTCATTACATTATAGGGGATGTTTCAGGGTAGTAGTTTGCTGTCAGATACAAATAAATTTGTGTGCAATTTTTTTGTTATTAATTATGGAACTAAACACCCCCACAATCAAATGTACTTTGAATTAATTTTGAATGCATTTTCTCCTTCATATTGTTGGCAACATTTTTATATTTTGAGAAAGATAAGTTAGTGTATTTTCTGATATTAGTATTCAGTAGTTGAAAACACTATTGTCCGTCAGCATTAGAACTTGTCTTTGCTCTACATATTGAAAGATAGACCTGCATGTGTTTATACCTAATGGTTCGTGTACTTTTACACGGCACGTGGTCTAGCTGACTTATTTTGAATACACTCTTGCTATGTTTCCAAAAAGCTACATTGAATTTGGTGTAAATGGTATGAAAGCAAAAATTAAATAGTTTATGGAAAGTAATATTTTTACCTTTTATGTTTTGTTTCTTTTTGCAGAACTTTGTGGTTCGGCAGTCGAGTCAGCCAGATACCATGGCAATATCCGTTCGACTACCAGTTGGCAAAGGACCGTACATTGAGCATTACCTCATTCAGGCAGTTGATGGTCAACTGAGTCTAGAGAGTTCCGACAATCGCTTCGACAACATTCCACAACTGATAGCTCACTACTCTCAGTGCTGGTGAGAATCTAAATTTTGATGCCTGGTTTGTTATTTTCTTATAATTTTTTTTTATTTGGACTATTATTCAAGTGATAGCTATTGGTGTTTTTTTTTTTTTTTTTTTATTTATTTAAATTTTGTAGTATGTTTATTCAGTCTTGTTCGATATACAGTAGGGTATTTCTTGTTTCTTTTGAATGAACAGTTTATTAGTGGTTTTGCTAGTCTCTATATGACAATTTTCAATACTAGACTTAAAACTGTGACTTCCCATAAGAGTGTAATGATGAAACCAGCAAACCTGTGTTAATACCTAATATATTTTTGTTTTGTTGTTTTATTCTCTTTTAGTCGTGAATCAATCAATTAATTTATAAATTGGCTATAGTTGTACAAATTATATTAATGACTTTATACTGTGACGGTGGATACAGTTCATAGACTCATAAGAACTATATATATTTGTCAAAATTTTAAAGTAATGATCTTTGTTCAACTTTTGTGAATAAATTCAATTTATTTGAATAGTGGTTTTGTTTCTTGTAGCACTATGCAGCCTCAGTTAAGGGGTATTGATCCCTACCACCTTGGATTTATCTGTTTCTTCTCGATAACTTCTGTTCCAGTTGATGTATCAAAATTTTTGTCTCGACAAGGCATAGATACAAACTTAATCGATTTTTTGTAATTGCTGGAACCATAATATAGTCATTATTTTACAACGGGAAACAGCTGAAAAGGAAAAATTGCTTTATTTACGGGAGAGACTACAGAGGCCACAAAATTAACAAAAGCAATGTCATATGGATTCCAGAAAGTGAATGAAACTATAAACTATGCCTTGTCAGCGTGAAAAAAGTATAATAATGTGTCTATTCCCTGATTGATAAGAAAAACCGTAAAACCAATCTGACAGGAATCAATCCCCCTTAAGAGTGAGTGAGTGGTTGATAAATAAACACTGAAAATATAAATTGATTTCTACGCTTTTTTCGAAGCCGATACAGATAAAATACTCCATGACAATCCTAGACAATGGTATTTGCCAACTTTATGAGTAAATATTTATCCAGAATTACTAATTTGTTATGCGTGATCTCTTGCGCCGCAGATAAATGCGCGTGATTCCGGCGTCAGAGATTGTGCCTCAGAAGTTCGTGACACCAAAAACAATTTTGTTTAAAATGTTGGCTAAAACTATTATCTAGGATTGCTATTGTTAAATTTTCGCAAATTGACTTCTTGAAACCTACAGTTATAGATTAATTTTTTTTAGCGTAGAATTATGTACCACGCCCTCTTGATGAATTATTGTGGGGAAGCATATTTTTACGTTTCCTTTTTTAAAGTTTGTATTCACTAGACTCATCTGCATTCAGAAAAACATTGTTGGTATTTTCTGCATACAATTTAATGTCTTATTTTCAACATTTCAGTTTGGTTTTCTTTCTGTGTATTATCAAAGTAAATTAAAATTATAGTAAATGGATTTGTGCTTCCTTTGTGTGTATAAGATTTTTCTACCTAACATAAATTGTGTACAAATTGTTGTCAGATAAAGTCATAAAAATCATAAGTATGAGTCTTAAGAAAAATAATGGAGTTCATAGTTGTGTGCAGCAAAGGCAACTTATGTCTTTTTTTTAATGTTTGTCATCTTGGAATTGTAATCAGGAAGGTTTTTCAATCACTTTAATGGAAGTTTCTTTATTATGAATATAATTTTCTGTGTTTTAAATTTTAGTGTTACAGTATTTGTAAACCACGTGAGTGACACTGTTTCATGTATGGTTCTGAATGTTAAGCTCTACTTCACCGAGGATGTGTGTTTCAGTGATGAACTCCCTGTTCAGCTGACTCTGCCACGAGCAATGAGGGAAGCCAAAAACAGGCAGCAACTCTCCTCCTTAGCATTGCTTGGACAAGGTAAATGTTCGTTATTCATATGATGTGTGTGTATTTCTTGGTGGCTTTGTATTTCAGTTGCCTTTGTCATACAAGCCTGTGGTATGGAAATTATGGTGCATTTGTTTAGTGTTGTAAAGGTTTTTTGTACAAGTTCTAATTTTTTTTTCTGTTGCCTTATGTTCTGTTAACAAGCTAAGTGATATACAGTGGTAAAACAATAGACTTAAGTTTGAGTTGGTTGCATCCCTACTTGTTTCTGATTCTGTGATAAAATTATTCAGTCTCTAATGCTGACACTGCAGATGAACATTAAGCCATGTTCTTAATAACCTGCTTTTTCCACAATCACACACATGTGTTATTGGCTGGTTTTCAGTAATTTTTACCCCTTTGTTATTCTACTTCATATTGTGTTGCAAGATTCTTTTGTTACTTCGCTACTGTCAGCATTTAGATAGTGATGGAGCAGTTTTTTCATCTGTTATTTAATTAGTGTTTCTGTGGAATATACTATTTGTTTTAATTTCACTCTTCCAGTCACTGTAAACAATGTTTTGCCTGTGGTTAACTTGCATTGTGAAACCTTTTTTGTCTATGGCAGCAACAGTCCCTTTTAATGTTAAGATAATGTATATAAAATGAATAAGTTTTTCTCACAAAAACGTCTATAAGTTTGAATAGTTAAAAATTACATCAAGAATTCCAACTAGTTATGGACCCAGTATGTACTGCTTGACTTCAGTTCTGGTGCAGTTTTCTAGGCCTTTGTTAACTTTTTCATAAATCCATTATTTTCTTGACAGTTGGCTCATTGTTGCTTGTTTTCTTCACTGTATTTCTTCATCCGAACTTTCAAATTGTTCGGTTAAGTAAGGAATTTTTGCATTAAGGTTTAGTTTCAGTTTTTGATTTTATGTGAACTGGTGTACTGTTTTTATATTTTTTGGAGCATGCAATTTAGATATTTATGAATTAATGTGATTATTAATGAAGTAACTGGCAAGAGTTGTGAGAAGTATTCACACAAATAATGAATAAAAAAATAATTTTTTTTTACTGTTTTTATGCTTACTTATTGTTACCAATACCCAACCTAATTGTTCTAGTTTTTGCTTAAAGCAAATAAATTAAATTTTATTTTGGTAATAAATAGTTTTGAGTATCATTTGTATAATTGTTTTTGTAAAAATTGTTAAATAGTAAGACACTTGAGTGCAGCACTTGCTTTATTTTGCACAGATATTCTTATAACTATGATAACATTTGGCAAATTAAATTAGCTCTAAGTTAGCAAAATTTGCCTTTTCCAATTAATAATAAAGATTTCCTATTTTATGTTCCATAGATACTCCTATATTATAAAAAGAAATGAAAATGAAAGACAGTGAGAATACAAAAATGCAGAAAAAAATTTAATAATGTGTCTTTGTATTATGTAAACACAAAACTGCTACTAAAATTGTCCTCATAATTTGCATTTTTCCTGCAGTTGGTATGCATATAATATTAGTTTATGTTAATAATTCTTTACTCTTATTCAGAGTTCTGGAGGTACCCCATGGCGAACCCACGCCCGCCGGATCGTATCCGCAATGGACCAGAGGTGCAGACGCTCCAGAAGAGGTCCGTGGTAGAAGGCCAACAGAGTCCTCCAAGCAGCGGCAGTAGCCTCAGCAGTCTTGGCAGTGGTCAGTTTCTGTTTCTTTCTTCTCACTCATCACCTGTGATATTGAACAATACCAGTTGTGTAAATGAGATTGCAGAGATTTATTTTGTATGTACGGACTAATACAAGTCTTTTAATGACAGCAGAAATGAGTCTAAAATTTTTTTTACAGTAAAGTGGACTTGCAGTAATCCGGCCTTCAGTGAGCTTTCTGTATGAGTAATTTGGGATGTAAAAAAATTGACATAAAGTTTCAGTTTAAATTATTTCTGCAATTTTCTTAAGTATGTTTATTTGTTGTGCATACATTAAAATTTAGTGACAGCCTTACATTTTGTTTAAATGTAAGACTTACTTTGTGTGACCAGATTTATGTAATTAATTAAATTTTATCTTGCCATATACTACTCAGGGTAGATAGAGCCAATAGCTTTAACCGACATTCACTTGAAGAATATGAATGAGATGTGTGTGGCGCAGCAATGGAATGCAAGGATGGGGGAAACTGTAAATTTGAGAAAACCCACTCGCTTACTTCTACACCCACTAACAGTTCCAGACATGTTAAAATCAGTATAACCCTTTCAGGAACATCATTGTAGGATGCAAGGTGCCTGATTGTGCCACCACAGCCCTGTGCTACATATGGTTGTGTGGAAATTGGGTAGAAAGTTACTTCATATTAAACAGTTATGCATGAGACATGGCTAGGCTACTTATTATAAGCCAAAATTCCAAACAATTGGGCAGGATGGAATTGTCCACAAACACGTCACTAACATTTATTTCTTGCCTCCTAGTTTTATTCGCTAGGTGTGAATAATATTTTTTTTTGTAAATCGTATCACTTTTGTTTTGTGATATTATGACCTTGTGTATCACCCCAGGGCTTAGCGAGAGCAAGGATAGGGATTTACATGTTAAATTAAGTGGGTCTCAGTACATGTCAAACCTACACATATCTGCCAAAACTGACTTTTTCGGTCATCTTAGTTTGGCCCACATTGCTATTGCATCTGTAAGTCTGTTTTTCCCAGACACCCTTACGTGTGTGAGGAATTAAGTGTTTTTATGTCAATGTAGAAAATGGTTTTCATCCTAGAGTGATATTATTAAAAAATGAGTACAGACCAATCTATTGCAATTGAATATGTATGTGTATACATATCCTTTAGCCCACCAGCACTCCAGGGTAGGCAACACCATCACTAACTGTGGCACAAGTTCATTGGAGTTTCCCCACAATTATATGTTTGGGTCAGCAGCCATTCAACATGTGGCTATTTATTTTTAATATCATAACTCCGTTGTTTTGCAGTCTTAGTCTGCATTTTTTACTATGCTAGATTTCTTTCTCTTGGATTTCATTAAGTGTTACATTTTATGAAATTCAGACTGTGTTGGCAGAAGAACGGGAGCAGTATCTGCACCTGTCGTGGTACTTTAGGTTTATTTCTGAAATATTTGGCACAGCATACTTGTGATGTACAAGTTACCAATATTACAAGAGTATGTTTTTTGAAACTATTTCTGTGTTATTATTAGGGTGACCAGATGCCCAGAGGTGAAAAGGAGGACATGTATGGTTTAAAAAGTAGGACAACAAGGAAAAAAAGAGGACACTGTATTATTTTATGTATTTATAATGCTTCAATATTTATCTATAAGTTTTCAAAATCATACACATAAAAACAACTAAAATCAATAAAAAAATATATAATAGCACAAACACACATAAAATCAATCATAAGTGTAAGTCGTGAAAATCCCGTTCATGGAAAAGTCTACAATTATATTTTTGTACATAATCAAGTGATAAACATAATTACAATAGACTTACCTTTGTTTGCAATGGATACATAAGTTCCAGGTGGACAAACTAAACATTCACCTTCAAACTCGTTTCTCCCTCGT
>PNEQ01085424.1:0-27674 GCA_003012365.1 Medauroidea extradentata | reverse complement strand
AGGGAGTAACTTTAATCACAATTTGAACGCTTACATTCTGAGTACTAAACGTTGTTAAAACATGGACGGTTTATTTGTGTAATGAATAACAATCCAAACGCTTACTCAAAATCAGAGCGACATTTCTTAAGAGATGGTCAGGGTATTTACTGTACAGTAAATAACATTACGTTTCCACCAACTTTGCTAACAATTGATAAGTTTACACAATCACTCGTAATAACAATGCAAACAATAACCTTCAGTAAATGTCACTGTGATGTCACGTTCAATTTTGTGAGCCACTTTTCGGGCATTTCCAGACGTCTCCGACCTTACGTGTCCTATATCAACGTAATTGTCTCGGCGTCGTCTACATCACCCCGTTGACCTGTAAACTCATTTCAAATACACCCTGTATGTATATATATATATATATATATATATATATATATATATATATATATATATACACACACACACACACACATAAGTATACATTTTAGCCCGCAGCCAAACAAATTCTCTTTATCCTCCCAACAAGAGTCATATGTTAATTTTCTCACTACCTTATAGTTGGTAGGAGAGTAGCATTGGTGAGTAGAAGGATACACTCGAGTATCAAACTCGGATGTGTATGTGCTGGGGTCTGCTGCGAAGTCACTATAAAAACCAGTTGCCACGATCTCGTAAATGAAGATATCAGTGTCCATATAAGTCAGCTGGAGTCTGTCTCCATAGCGAACCTGCATCATATTATAACGGAACCTGTAATGATGGTCTGGGAAAGCTTAAGAACTGCAAAACCTCCATAAAAAAGGCTTGTCAAACATTATGCTCTCCTCCATTTTCATCAACTTTAAATTGTCTGCATAAATTTTGCGACACTTGAAACGCTATTCTTAGCTATCAGTTTCTTTGCTCTCTTTCAATTGACTGCAGTTTCCTTTTATTTTCTATTAATTTGCCCAAGGTGGCATTCTTCATTAATTTATAAAAGTCCTTCTCGAAATCGGTTTTAGCAGCTGTACGTTTCTCCATGTTGAGGTCGATGTAGGGCTTTACCCATGCCTCTTTCACTTATGGAAGGACTCTATGTACTTTCGTTATCTTAAGACCATGCGCCATCGTCTGCTTAAAGTTAACATAATGTTAAATGTAGTGTTTCTTACTCTCCAATATAGTCATTAACTTTTTTTTTTGTTTCGATACAGGAGGAGCATTCATTTACAGGTAGAAATGATAAGTTTTTATGGCCATCATAGAGCTCCTTGGCATGGACGTAGCCAGGATTTGTGAAAATAAAAGGGGGGGGGGGTACCGAACCTAGGATTGTTACGTAACACCGATCCCATCAATGAAGTTGGGAGTCTGGGGCCCACCCTGGGAAAATTTGGATTCTCAAGTTGCAAAATGGTGTTTTAAAGCATTTTATATTAAATAAGGGTGGTTTGTACTCCATGAATCCTCCCTCTGGCTACATCCCAGTCCTCGGAATATTCCACCTTCAATATATATCCAATACTGCTGTCATCAGGTATGGGTAACACATCCATATTACCGCTAACCCACCGAAAGCCACATTTAGGGAGGAGAACGAACATGGCCCAACCGCAAAAATTGTTGGTATCCATGTACTGAAGAAACAATGATGGTTTGAGAGGATTGTATGTGGATAAATCATACTTGTTGTTTGCCTCACAGAGCCTCTCTACACATTGAGCTACATCTTCTCTTATTCTTGTTCAGTGAAGAGGTACATATCATTGTTGATAATAAGCTCCAGCTCGACTTTGGTCTTCTCAACATGGCATCGAATGAAAAGTCTGGTGCACTAATGTATTGAACACAATCCAGGCCAGACCCAAGGGCCTTAAGTTCTCGAAAACACCAGACAATATAAGCATGTCTGTTTTGAGGTATACACCGCTGTATTCCTCCAAAGTCTTGCAGTTGAATGTTGACCATACCTTCTGGGTATGCACATAGTCTACATCAGAAATGTTGGAATCTGTCATCTGATTAGAGAAGTCTTCTTTAGCTGGTAGTTGAAGATCATAAAGTTTGCCCCAGTCAGTAATATAATATAGGGAATACACTCCCTTTCTGGTGACAAGATAGATTTCATTGGGAGCAAAGAACTTACTTGTGTTATTGAACTCCGATGCGGGAAGGTGCTAGACGAGGGTAGCAAGACTACTGTACATAAATGAACTGTAGTGTGAGTCTTTCACCCAGAGACTTTGTGAATGTGATGAGCTTTTCTTCTGTGTGGGGTATAATAAATGTATCATTATCATCAAAGGCCAGCTGCTTAATTAAAATTTCTCATTGTAGCTGAAATTATGAAACAATACTGGTAACTTCTTTGGGCGACGATGGAGTTTGTTACACTTGTTGCATGTAGGACTCAGATACTTCCCTGTGAAATGGCAATGGTCATGGATCCTATTATGGCTCATCTTTGTGAAGGAGGAGTTACAGTAGCAGCATTCCTCAGCAAAAAATGATAACACAAATCAGTGTCGTTCAGAGGCTTCATAGGCTCACTAATATCATATTATACGTCTTTTACATTCTTCCCAATCTCAACAATTGTCTCCATGAAATTTTTGTCAGCAGTTTTTCCTCTGTAAAGTATGGGCTCTTTCGGCAGACTGCAGTTTACTCTGCGGGGATAAACTTGTCCTCATGTATGTATATAGAGTAATTGTGGGGTACATGGTGTTGATAGGCGTAGGTGTAAGATTTCTAAGGATCTAGCTGGCTGGTACTTAAAGGTTGAAGCAATGCTTCAAAGTCTCGGTACACTGCATTCTGGTTGTTTTTAATTGCATGGTTGGTCACCGTCCATTTTTTTTGTGCTTGTGCTGAGGCATTTCCAGACAATTTGAAGCATGGAGGTTTGCAGCACTTTGCATGCTCCATAAGGCTCTGCTCTGCTTTAAGTCCAGATATACGTAACTGGTCACTGTAAGTCTTGAAACAGTGCTTGCATACATGTATTACACCACAATATGCTGTCAACTGCGAACGAAAAAGGTAGGAGAAATTTTTAATGTAGGAATAATGGCTGTTTTCTTCACTGGATATTGGGAGAAGGTCAAAATGTCGAGGTTTTTCTACATTGCATACACGGACAGGAAGAACTTTATCATCTTCATTCGGTGTATACTCATTTTAATACACATAACTGTTGTTTTTCTCGAAAAATTTTATCTTGTGCACAAGAGTCGGGAATTTCATACTCTCAAAATTACATTTCTTCTCCAAGTTAGTGTAGCGCTGTTTAACTCGCTCTGGGTTCCATCCATCCACAAATCTTGACAATATCGCTCACTTGAAGCATTCATTGTCATCATTGTTCGGGTTGATGATGGCTTCTTTAGCCGTGATATTTGTTGGGAGATTAAAATAACTCGACACTCTCAGTGGGTCGAGCTTGTTGGCGCGGAACTGAAGGTGTTTCACAGCAGTTAGAGTCCAACCACCCCCTTTCCCCGTATACTCTTCCTCCTCCTCACACATATTTTCCAAACTATCTGCCACAGCTTCTTAAATATCATAAACATTGTAAAGTGGCACATTCTTGGTATTAAAAGTCCTCTTGTCAGTTTGATCTTCATGAGGGTCTGACTTGCCATAGTCGCACTCAAGGAATAAGTTTAATTTAATGGCACCGTGCTCTTAGATCTCCTACTGTAGTTATTCGACAATGGAATCTCTGATGTTCAAATTATTACAATATTATGATTAGACTGACCGATGAAGTTCTCGGTGACGTACTGAACAACATTTCCCCTACAGCTCCTAATATGATGACCCATTTTGTCCTTGCGAGCAATGGAGATTCTACACTTCTCACACACCTGGAACTCTTCCCTAAACAGGTTCAGGTGACAGTTACGCCCATGGCACAAACCATTGCGACGGATAGTGAACTAATTGCTGCAGAAACCACGCTGAAGGGTTGTAGTGGGAATAAATGTAGAAGACTAAGCAACTATGATCATCATATTGAATAACCGAAACTAAGAAATAATAGCAAAGAAAACAAAGTCTGAAAAGAGAAGAAAGAGAATTGGAACAACGTGTAAGAAAGTTAATAATCAAGATGCTAACAACTAAGGCTAAGAAAAATAATAATGAATACACTACAAACAAATATTAAATGTGTATAACAATGAAGAGAGTAATAAAACCCAAGAAAGTCTTGAAGAATTAACTATAAATTGACTATAAACCTTACAATAAAACTGTCTATAAAAATATTGACGCACTAATTACAAACCTAAATATGAAACTAACCATAAAACTAACAACAAATCTTGAAGAACTTGAAAATTGTTAAAGAGTAGAACTGTGTAGCAAATCTGCAATAAAAAAACTCTTGAAGCACTCTCTAAAAATTTCACTAAGCGGGAACAATGGTTACTCGATGAACAATCGACAAGCGACGAGCAAAAACTTAGAAAACCTGGTCTCACAGCACATTTTATGAGCCTGAAGTGGTGGTGGGGGTGAATGTGATGGTGGGGTAGATGTGGTGGTAGTGGTGGGTAAAACAACCCACTTCATGTATAGTAAAAATCCTGTGTTGCTATTGGCCGATTAATCACATTAAGTCTTCCGATTTCTTGGAATAAATCTGCGGAGACCTTACAGGCTCAGATTTGTACACACCTACATGATACATCGCATGCAAAAACTGTGCCTGGTCGACATTGTAGGTCTGATACAGGTCAGCGAATACTTGAGGAAAACACATATGTAGTACTTCCTAACAGATGAGTCATGCCAATAAGGTATTGTGTCATTAAAGCAAGTCTGTACCGGCAGTTGACTAATCCTCCTCCTAGCAGCACCTCTCGTTTCACCAGGGTACTACAGCATTACGCTAGGTCTCGCCACACTAATGGCTAGCTAATGAAGTCTGCAGATAACATTTCAGTAGGACCCGCACTCGTGAGTCATTCCTCGTGACACAGATCGAATGTAAACAGAGTGTCACGGTCTAAGGGTTTTCTGCAGTATCAATTAAAGCATTTTTTTTCTGAGAGTTGGCTTAAATTATGAGCAGCCGTTGTTTAGAATTCACTAAAATATGTATGTAATATTCGATGAATCCTAGCAATGAGGAAACACATACACAGATCTTCCCTTCGTACATAGGAACTTTATAGTTTGGTTCGATTCCCCAATCGGACAATTTGGCTGCAGTTGTTGGTTGTTTTTTAGAGACAGGTAGTCCTCACAGTATCTGTAATACCTTCATCTTGTGTCTGATCGACCTCGACACCATTCAGTTCATAAGATATTTTATTAATCACATGAAGTATTCTATTTAGAATTATTTTGGTGGATACCGGTATAGCATTTCCAGAATTTGTTATAGTACCTCTTAATCGCATGTATGAGTTACATGCCAGTGTATATATTTCTTTTTTTTTTTTTTTGTACCAGTATAACGGTCATAAGTAATTTATCTATATCTGCTTCTTGCAGCTACGACCTTATATGGCTTCAGGAGAGAACTTCTCACATTAATTTTGTGCAGGGAGAAGGTGGTGCCCAGTTTCCTGCGACAAACACTTCAGTTACTTACGAGGTGACTGTTCAGTGGAACCTGGACGTCCACATCAACCGCGGGCAGACAATACAGACCAAGCTTGCATCTTTCGTTCAACACATATCCAGTTGTTTGCACTTTGTACACCCAGTGATAGTATTGTATTCGTTGGGAAGGAGGTCTTACAAACCCTCCTATATGCCCTTCTCGTAGAGATAATTGTATTTGTAATTTAATAATGCTTCACAAAAGTGGTAATGTACTATAATTAATTGCCACAACGACTAGCATACAATGCCAGCCATCCATTATCAGTATTGAACAAGCGCAATTTCAAAACAAAGAACCCAATGATTTCGTTGTTCAGTTCAATTTGACGTTACAAACGGGACATTGTGTGAATTTCTATCGGCATGAATTAGTACAGAAATGTGTTGGATATTTAAAAATCACACTGTACTAATAAACTTTTCACCTTAAGAATTTTATTGTGTTTGGTATAGCTATAATTGTTTGTAAAGTATTCCTAATTGATTGTGGTCATAATTTTAATTTAAATTGGAGAATACTTCTATATTATTTATTTAATCAATACTTTAGGCTTCTCACTGTTTACTGCTACATACAAGCTATATATCTAATAATAGTGAGATGTCAACATGAGGAATAATATTCTCCCATACAAGAGCCATACTAATTACATGTTTCTCTGTCCCGAAAGTTCCACGAGTATGTCCGTACTTACTTGCATGTGTGCTTCACCACGTACCATCACTCTCATAATTTACTTCCCGACCTTCCGCCAGAACTTATCTTCCTAAGCCGCGGTTGTCGCCATCGACGATACAGTCTCCCTCACTCATCGCCACTGACCTCACTTGTTGCTCTACTCGTGCACTGATCCATACTTCAGAACACGTAACATTCGGGAATCCAACTACCCAACTACTACAGAGGTAAAGAACTGCCCGGTTGGGGTAAAATCGTACACGTGTATCAAGCGGCTATTTCTGGAAATCTTCCCCCGCGACCAGTCGTAGATCAACAAGGCTCTTACTCTTTATTCGACAAGTAAACATTCAATTATCCTTAGCCGGTGTTATCAAATGTTATGTTTGTATGACGCCATGACAAAACGCCGGGTCGTGACCCTTGCTTGGTTGTAACTAGCAATCCTAGAGGTGGCGTCAAAATAACTGATAAAAGTTGTAGAGTTTCTACGCGGGTGTAACATCTTACATCTCACCGCCCTGAGAATCAACAAAGTCACTCGCCTAGGCAGGGGGTTGGGAGTGTTTGGAAGCTGTGCTGCACTTCGTGTGGCCTGTTCGCCTGGATCGTTACAATATCATACAGATCAAAAAAGTATTTTGGACATACGCCATTGCAGCATATTGTGTGTCACAGATTGCCGGAGAATAAACCCAGACAAAGAGACAGGTAAACAACCAAAAGTATTTTGTTGTCAAATGGCAAACAAAGCGAGAGGAGTGCAATTCCACAAGTTCAGTCAATGAATTAAAAACGACAAAACAAAAAAATTAATGGATTAAATTTTTTGTTTGTTCGTTTGTAACTTAGTGACTTGATTCCTTACAGAATTGCATATATTTCCCTTTTTTTGCCAGTGACAATAAAATCAGTTAGTTGTTTACTTATATGTTTGTCTGCGTGTACTCTCCAGTTTCCTGTGACACATTCATTTGCTGCAAAGGTATTTGTCCAAAATAATTATTTGGTCTTAAATTCTCCCATTGGAAGACTCGTTTAAAATAACAGTATAATCACTATCACAATATATTTAATCACGGTTATTTCTTATTAAAGGTACCGTTTAAATGTTACAGTATATAGAAAATGTGTCAGTAAATAATGCGTGTTCACCAAAACAAATAAGTATTAAAAAAATTACAAGGCCAAAATCAAAAATATTGTTTTGTTTCAGGATATTGGAAGGTTTAAATGCCCCTTCAAAACTTCTAACGAGAAGTTAGAATGTACACAGGAAAAAAATTGTGATCTGGTAGCTACTGTGTCCGCTCTTGTGCACATTGTAGGAGATGGCAAGGATTGGTACCGTGTTGACAGTGTGGATGCCATTTTCAACACTTTTACAATAATAGGTGACAGTACCTATCAGCTTGTAGCCGGAAACACTGCAAGAGGTAAGAGAAGAACATTAATAATCATTACAGATGCATGTTTTAACTGAGAATTTAATCATATGAAAATTAACTTTCCTTGGCCTAAATTTTATCCAGTCCGTGATTGAACACACTGGAAGTCGATATTTGACTGCATTTATATATTTTATGGAAAGAAATTGTCAGTAATGCTAGTATTAAGCCTCAAAATAATCTTTTAAGTTTTTTCCAATTGACAACATAAAAACTTATAACATAACAAATGTTTGACGATTAATCAGATTTTATCTATAGCACATAACAGTTAAAATTGCCTGTGTGTTTTAAAGTCAACACTTTCGTAGTTCTTGACGTTCAGTTCTTTTTATCTGGCATGTGCCGTGTCGTAACTTGTTTACGTAAATAGCAGTCTAATGAATTCACTGCACTTAAAAGTAAGCATATAAACACAACTACAAATTATATTTATTAATGTGATACCTGACAAATCTGTCATAAAAATACTCACTGTACCGTGAAAATTCTAAAAACATAACGCAGATGTTAATATAAAAGACAAAAGACTTGCCAAAGAGTTAGATATACGAAGAGGGTACGGTTCGTTGTTTGCAGTGGATCCTATTCATTATTGAATGATTACATGGTACTCACGCAGCTGGTCTGAAAATGTAACAAGTGTCACGAAATATAAAAGCTTACTACTTAGTTAACAGAAATGCCCAGTGGTGTATTGAGGTCATGTCCCAAGGCACATGATATTAGCACACACTTCAGTTCTGAGCACACGGTGCTTACCACTCGTATCCAATGTGCACGTGTACTGAAGACCGGAGTGGTATTACTTAAAACTACGTTCCTTGTCTCTTGTACGCTACCAGCAGCAGACACTGAGAGGTTCCCCATCTTGGGAACAGCTGCAGCGACAAGAGGCAGACGGCTCTGGCACTGTCCTCGTAACATTACAACAGTTGTGGGTAGTGCACTGATTGGACATCACGGCAAACCTAATATTTGTGTACCTATTACAAGTAAGGACTTTCATACACTCCCTTACGATATTTGAAAGAACTGTGCAACGGGACAGGGGCGTCATTTAAGGGGGGCAGGGGGGCGGGCAATTCCCCCACCTGGATTTAGAATTTTAAGTGTCTAAAATATTTTTTTTTTGCATTTTGTTATTTAAATAATGCTAACTTAAGCACATAAAATTGAAGTTTTATTATTAAAGTTTCTAATTTTTACACGCTTAATTAATAAAAAAGATGCAACAAGGTCACTGTCGCCGAAAAAAAAACTGCCCCCAAGACAAACCTGAAATAATGCCCCCTGCAATGGGATTGCATGACTGGATTTAGTTTCTTGGACATACTCCATTGCGATATAGATGACTGTAAAAGAAAACTAAAAAGAATAGAAAAAACATAAACAAAGTATGCTTTAGTCAACAGAATACATGCACAACATATAATTTCATCAAAAGAATCTGTTTAAATAAAAACACGAACAAACAGATAAGAAATAAAAATGTAAATCCCAGACACCACAAAGGCAGACAACCCAGATTGGTGGCATGTTTTGGCAAAGGGACAAATAGATAAAATGTCACAAAATAAAATTACGACACAACGATGAGGCGAAACAAAACACGGTAGTTTTCCAGAAAGTAGAATGACGTTTCGAGAACTGGAATCAGTTCCCGTCATCAGGTAGAGATACACAGGGTTCAGGAACACGAGTGCGACTGATGACGGAGGCCGCCGCCGTTTCCTCGTGAGCCATCCGAGGCCGTGCCGTCGCGAGACTGGAAGGTGTTTGTCAACTGAAATGCACCCTGACGTTCTAGCTTCAAATCATTGGAACGGCAGCAGGACGCGTGTAATTGTTTTAGCTTGGCTCCGGACCTGTATTTAAGGCTGTGGAGGGAGGTTGTTGCCATTAATAAAATTACGTGTTTGTGTAAACGGTGGGGAGTTAAGCTCTCCTCCAGCTAGGCTGGAGTGATGTAGTGTCGTGTTGTCTGTATAGTGAGGTGAGTGTTGTCGGCAAGTGGCTAGCTAAACTCGTGGAGTAGTAGTGCGTGAGTCCCTACGACCATGATAACCGCTCCAATCAATCCCAGTAGGTTATATGCAGGCCACGTATAGCCTGCTAACCGAGGATCAGGCCTGACACTCCCACGGTTATTTCATCGTGTATTCGCTTGGGACAAGAGGAAAGAAATTCCTTAAAATTCATTAGTGAGCACTGGGCTGTTATGTGTACATCGTTTCGACATGAAACGAAGAACTATCAGGTCGATGTGTCATTAAAATGTTCCCTTAATATAATAGTGTCCAAATAATGCTCTGCTGACTGCAAATATTTCTTGCTAGTAATAACGGATGATTATTTGATATTTCTTCTAATTTTATCGGTTTCTTGTGTAAATTGTTTAAAGTCTTCCCGAAGAATATTGTGGTTGTTTACCCATGCATGTTCGGCCAGTCTGGATTTTTGGATTTCGCATTTCTTGCAATAAATTTTGTTTTCTTTGATTCAGGTTGCTAGAACTATTTTCACCCTGGTTACCATATTTAATTAGTGGATTTCGATCAGAATGCTGTTTGAAGTCCATATTTCTTTCCCAGGCGTCTGATTTTTTCGAAAAGGCCTCGAACATGCCGATTACATGCTTCTACAGTTTACTAAAAAAAATTCTTGTGTTGGCGTAGTAAATTATTTTTAATAACTTTATTTTAAAAATTCTGCATATCAATAAATACTCCTCCGCGTGTATGCCTTCAGTTCTCTGGCAATGTTTTTATTTTGGGGCAACTGAAAATATCCATTCTGAATGGTTACCTTTCCAGATATTTTACATATTACCTTGCGCAGAAAAAGTCTTGAAAGGTAACCATTCGGGTTTTATAGGCAAATTGTTAAGTTTATAAAAACCTGAAAATTATCTACTGTCTGAAAGGGAACCATTGCGGATTTTAGCACAAATATCGACGTCTCAAAAACCTTAAAAATGTCCACTGTCTGAATGGAAACCATTACGGATTTTAGCACAAATATCGACTCAATAAACCTGAAAAGTACCCACAGCATGAATGGTTAGCTTTCCTACTGTTATCGTGCAAGCAACACATTCCTTAAAACCTGAAAAGTAGCCATTCTCGGAAAAGCGCCCTTTAAATCACTTCCAAGAATCAGTGGCATGAGTTAACTTGTCCGCTGGTCGCTAGAGGGCAGCTGCAAAGAGTGAGTAGCACAAAACAAATGGTTCACATCGAAGTGTTTACTAGGCTTAAGTGATGGCGCGCGAATGTCGTTTAATACACTTGTCACATATGCCTACTTATTATTTTTTATTTATTTTATCTTCTTTATAGTTGCTGAATAATTTGTGTCCAAAGCGATTAGTTTAGACAGTATGTAAATATGTGTTGTTTAAGTATTAAGTTGTAAATATAATTAAATATGCTCAGTCTCAGTGTCACATGTAAATCGATACTGGTTTTCTCTTAGTTTTCATATTGATACCAGTTAACTACAGTTTTAATGATACCTGAGTAAACTCAAATTAATTAATGCTGAACCTCTGTGCCAACATAATATTTTGGTAAACAAAACTGTTAGGCTAGTTAACTTTATTTTACATGCAAAATCTGAGGCCATGTACCAATTGGCGCTTTTAGTTTACCTAGTCGAAGTAACCAGTTTTAGTTTTCTGAAAGTCTGACATTAACGAGTATGACGTTATGTGTGTAATGAAACTACCAAATACTTATTTCTGAATTCCACAGGTAGCCTTAGAACAACCGCTATTTTGACAAGAGTCATTCGACGGTGTTCGAATTGAATATTTAATAATAAATAACCGAATTATTAATTAAGACGTGGCCTAATTTGTAAATTCGGAATTTTGTTATGTATTTGTATCACTTTACAAACTTGTGGGTACGTAATTCATAGTCACAATTCCAAATTCATCTGAAAAACAAAATCACCATGTTCAGCTCATATCACATTGTAAGGGACAGGACTATTTTGTGGAACCAATTCATTGTACAAGCCCAATATATTAGTTCATTGTCTATTATTGCAGAGAGAAGCAGCTGGTGGACAAGTGGTCGGGGCTTGTAAACACAGGACTGCATATTCTAACATGCAGGTCATTGAATTGAAGAAATTTTCCTGTCCCTAGACATTGTCAACTGCTTATCTGGGTTTCAAATGAAACATAAAATATAAAATGAAAATACGAGACACGATATTCCTAAACACTACTAATGCTACTACTATTGCTACCAATACTGCTGCTACCACTAGTGCTACTACTACCACTACTATGGCTACTAATAATGAAATTACTACTATTGATACTTCTACTGCAATTACTACTACTGCTATTATTACTGCTATTACTACTAACATTGCTACTGATACTGCTACTACTACCACTACTACGGCTATTACTACTACTGCTACCATTACTACAGCTACCACTTCTACTTCTATCATTACTACTGCTACCACTACTACTGCTACTACTACCACTATTACTGCTACTACTGCTGCTATTACTAAAATTGCTACTGCTACTATTACTGCTATTTCTACTGCTACTACTACTGCTACTACTACTGCTATTACTAAAATTGCTAATGCTACTATTACTGCTATTTCTACTGCTATTTCTACTGCTATTTCTACTGCTGCTACTACTACTGCTATTACTACTGCTACTACTAAAATTGCTATTACTACTGCTACTACTACTGCTATTGCTGCTTCTACTACTACTGCTACCACTACTACTACTACCTCTACTACTGCTACCACTACTACTGCTACTACAACTACTGCTGCTACTACTACTACTACTGCTACTTCTACTGCTATTACTACTGCTACTACTAAAATTGCTACTGCTACTACTACCACTACTAATGCTACCACCACCACTACCACCACACACATACACATATACACGTACTCATGTATGCTTTGGGGAGGCTGTAAACCCGGTCTTAAGATGAAAAAGTCAGTACGTTTATACCGGTACACAGCACCCTAAGCACAGGTTCAGAAAGCCTGTTTTTTTTTTTTTTTTTAGTGAGGTTGGTGCGGTATAAACAATGTGGTAACTGGGTTCCGCTCAATCTTAAAACCTAAGTTTGCGATATAAATTTTGTGTCAAATTTTGACTATTGTACGCAGTATAATTGGCTAAACCGAGGTTTCAAATACTGTTGGCATATAGGAATAACATTTATAAAGCAAAACGAGATGTAAGCACGTGTTAACTTAACAACTCAAAAATTACTTCTATTATTTGCACTTAACAAAGTATGATTATTCTCGGCTATCGAGAATGGTTGCAAATTAAAAATGTCTTATGTGAATAAAACATCGTAAATGTCATCATTAGATAATATTTTCGTGTCAAGTTACTAATAATTATTATTATTCACTGTGTTCTGCGGCTACTTTGTGTAGAAAATTATATATATATATATATATATATATATATATTTCTGAATCCATACATTGAAAACCGAGTTTTCTGTTACGTGTTTATACGTATGTCTTCTATGTACATGAAACCAAACATAGAAGACATACGTATAAACACGTAACAGAAAACTCGGTTTTCAATGTATGGATTCAGAAATATCAAAATAGTGTGGTGTTGTACACGTACTGTTGGAGGGGAAAGTGGGTGAGTTGGCAAGCGCGTCCTGTTGACTACTGTGAATAGCAAGAACGTTGACTCAGATGAAGTCATCATGGATGACCGTCGATTCAAATGCAGAAACTGAAAGCGATTAAGCTTAAGATAAACCATGCCAGTGGAATTAAATTCTTAAAGAAGATAATAACTAACTTATCCATTGTGATTTCTCTTAAAATTTGGCAAGTATTATTTCGCTTCCGTGTTTTGATTCTGGATGTCAGACATTAAGTTCTTTAACTTTTTCGTCAGTCATGAGGTCAGCTGAAGAAAATATATGAGTTTCAAAATGAATACAGTATCTGGCATCATACACTAAAACTGTTTACAAATCAGCTTATATTAATTATTTATTTAAAGTGGTAAACAATCTACAGTCAGTATTGTTACCATGCTAGGACAATGGTGATGCCTTCACGTTCTCGTGCACCTTAAATTTGATCATTATGGGGGCCATGTTATGATGTATTTCATAAGCACTTTATGTGATTAAGACGTGGACTTTGTAAAAGTGTTGATTGAGAGAACGAAAACTCCTATTAGAGGTCTAGTGATACGTGCATATTTTCCTGCCAGACATTCTTGAAGCCGAGAATAGTAGGCCTACTGATATTCTCACAATGTGGCCAGCAATATATTATTTTAATTCTCTGCTGTTAAATTTTAATATGACAAAATGTATGCAGAGCTGTCGCATTAAGGAACCTAACAATCATTAAGCAGTTTCCTAATTCAATTACGCGTATGCCGATAACCATACAATAGCATTGGTTGTTGCTTGTATTCAGACTCGCATTCTGAAGAATGTGGGTTCAGATTCCGGTTTGGGCATCTTGATTCTGATCTTAAGTGGCATCCCGAAATCGCTCCAGACAAGTGCTGGGATGGTTTTATAAGAACAACATGGTGATTTAACCTCCAGTTATTTTTAATTGCGGAGAACTCGTCTCTAATGACGTCACTTTCAACGAGACTTTGAGCCCAATTAATTAATCAGTATAGGAAAACTCTAAGCAATTCCCAAATATCCTCTCATAAAAAATTTAAAAAAATTCCTCATACCAATGATTATTTAAGGTGTCGGTTTGTTACAATTAAGAAATATTTAAATACGGGCTGTACCTAGTTCCCAATACCTGCTGTACCCAAGCACACATCGTGCAAACTGCCTTGTTGGTTCTCAGAGACACTGAGACAAACCAATCACAAGTAAGCGCATTACAATCATAACAGATTATAATATAAAACAAACCTAAACTGTCTGTACCGGCTAGGGATCTTTATAAAGTGCATACTTGTAACACATATGTAACATGTACATGATCGTACACACATAATCTAAATGCGCAAAAAAAGATACAAAAATTATCTCTGTAAGCAATTTTCGTGAACATATGCCCACACAGGGAGTGGTATTATGCATAAAACGTTTCGTACAATATGTCATCTTACAACACGTTGTGCACACGTAGATACCACCACATTTATGTATCAAAAAAATAACAAAATTACAAATGGTATGAGTACTGACAACTCCGTGTAGTTCTGTTAAAACATAAAATATGTTTTTTAATTCTTCGTAGGTGCTAATGTTGATATTCCTAAACATGAAAGGTCATTTTCACACGCCACAGTATTTTAACACACAATGTATGTTTAAACTATTTTAACAGAACACGTACTTAAAAATAACTTTACTAATGTATGTAAGAAATACCATATAGTCTACTGTTTTAGTAAATTTACCCCACACAAGAAGTTTTGTAAAATGCTTGACAAAACTAGTAAAATGAAAATTACCACTCATGCAAAAGTAAAATATAATAAAATATTATTTGCTTAAATATAAATTGATGTGAGCACATGCACTTTCCTGTTATTGTGAAAAACACGTTCTTTTTCATCCTGCGTATTTTCCAGCGTTTATATACATAATCACTCTAAGTATTCAAACAACTTTTAATGTTTAATCGATCTCTGAATGATTCCTGCTATGGGTTAATATTTAAAACTGGAAAATTTTTTTAAATACGCCATGGCGAGCGAAAGTTGCCGTGTCGTAGAAAAACTCTTACTTTTGCAACATATGCGACGTTTTGCGAACCGAGGGACTTAACTGTTTTTCTGCAACACGGCCAGACGTGATATATAAAAAATTTAACAGCATTTATGTGAAATTACGATAGAAAACTGCATTTAACTTTTCTTCTGACCTAATGCGTAAAAATGATACGGCCACCACTGTTCCACAGTTATTGATATGTAACACGACGAAAGCATTACATGCCAGTACAGTACCTATGCCCTGTCCCAAACCGCTCAACTTAGCAATGTTGTGCTTTTACAGTTCACATTTGTAAATCCATACATGAGATTCCAACTATTCCTCTTTTGGGGAAAAGGGTTGATATAAGAACGACTTGTCCTTTGAAGTGCGTGGATGGCAGTGTCAATCTTACAGCATCATTGGTTCCGTTCCTTGAGCGCACAAAATATTTCCAGGCAGGCGGGCGCATTTAGGGCATCGCTCCACTTCGTCTCGTTGACATGCCACACGGTATGCAAAGTTCCAGCTCAATAACTGTCATTAAAAAAAATTATTTTCATCTTGCGTGAATAACGCATGTTAAAAATAATATAATTTACTAAACATTTAATGTAGGACTGGCAGTATCAATTATCAATTTCGGCCACTTAGGTCGATTTTTGAATAATAGATTTGTAAACTTTTCTTCTAATGTACTTAACTGTACAAGTCATTTGTATTATTTATCTCATTCTTGTTTGTGAAATAACTTATGGATAATATATGCTGTAAGCTGCATGTATGTTTCAGGATTTAGATTAGTTTTCATTTAAGTTTTGTCGCAGCTGTCAGGTTATTTTATTTTAACTACGTCAATTTTTATATACTTAGTTACTATTTTGTATCCTTTCTAGTTACATTTCAACTCATTTTATTGCTACCTTTGTGCATGTGATATTTGTTTAAAATTTTGTTATGTGTAAGAGAAGACATTTTAGCCTTAAATTCGACAAGAAAATGAAATACGAAATAAACAAATGAATAAAATGCGCGTTTGCGAGGTAATTCTTAAGTATGAAAATTTAGAAATCGCAATATTCAAAGAATCATTTAGACGTGCAACGTTGAAAGTGCCAGTCTGACAAGTTGGCATCGTAAGGACTGCGCGCCATTTCATTATCGTGCAAGGCAAATTATGTGGAGTGTGTGGTATCTTTCAGTGCTTCCTAGTGTCTACGTCTCGAGATATCAACATTCCGCCAAACAGACAACGACCATAAAGAAAGTTTTAATGTCCCATATTGTTAACTTTAAACACATAGGCACATAAGGTTATTAAAAATTACCGACAAACTCCGATAGGAGATTTCTCACAGATTTGGGAGGAACATATAAGTTCGACATATAGGACTAGTTTTAAGTATACTCTGTACGAGTGTAACCATCTTTGAAGTCTAGCTGAAGCATTTTGCTAGTTGCTCATTTCTGAACGACAAAACGCCTATCATGAAAAGCCGAGTCCCGATATTAACCCTCTTTCGTAAAAGAGGAATGTTTAAAACCCCATGTTTGGATTTAAAAATGTGACGATAAATACTATAAATGCGTTAACTGGCTGAGTGAGGGGTTTGGGCCAGTGCGAGCAATATGTGGTTGATAGAGCAGTACAGGAATGTTTGGGTTAGAGAAACAGCAGATCCCTGAAGGAAAAAAAAATTCCGACTACCGGCGGCAAGGACATTGGAAGTTATGAGCGGGGGTTGCAAGGGACGAATGATCTCCCCCCCCCCCAATCCGTAGCTAATACCACAAGGGCCCGCAAGAACTGAACAAGTGCCACAAAAATAAATCCCAATTTTTTACATGAAATTTGCTCATGAAAACTTAAAGGTCACTATATGCTTTAGGTCTACTGTAGTATTTTGTGAAAATTATTTATTTTTGAGGCACATTTTTCTCACTAAATATTTACTTATGCATGGCTAGCTATTTTTAAAAATATCACGTAAAATCAGGATAGTAAGTATTAAAATTAATATATAGCATAATTATTTCGGACATAATTTTTTTTAAGGAGGAGTTATTTCCAGCACAAGGAAGGCGCCACTCTCCTCTGACATTGCCCCTCTTCCCTCTTAGGCGAGAAAGGTTTCGGTGTCTCAGACCAGTGACATTGTTCTCATATGCGAAAATCCGAAACTCATCGCACCATCTCAAACCTCTATTGCCTTTGTGTGAAGCGAGCGCTCTAGCCACTATACTACCAACACTCCCAGGACACTGAGAATACTGGAAAATAATTTTACCGGCATAGTTAATGTTAGTTGTAGCTGTTTATCCTTCACAGTTTGCAAATAAGAGGCACTCGTGGGTTTCAAGTAACACAAATGATTTAGTTTTAAGACTCATTTCTACTTGCAACATATACTGAGTTGCCTTAATGATATCGTTTGTAGAATAATTAGCATTTGTTAGAAATTAGTTAAATTGCAGGCTTGTTGATAAGACTTGTTGCAACCATTTCTACCAAAGCAACGAAATGCGCACCTCCGATATTGTAATATAAAGTGTCTTATAGGCGCACAGCAAACGACTTCAACCGCGTATTGGCAACACTGCAGTGCTCCAGAGTAAACAACGGTATTTCCTAGAAAAGGACCTCCCCACCCTTCCCATGGCAAAGGCTGCTCATCAGGCACAAACAGTAGCTGTCGCGTGACGCCAGACTTGATAATGACCAGACCTAGACCGAGGGGGGGGGGGGGGGCGATATGTTCTCTCGCATACCAGTAGACCAAGCATGGTTCGTATTTTCACCTCGTCATCAGAACGACACGTCAACGGTAAGACGTCTCGTCGAAAAGCGAGCGTGGTTCGGTTTGTCTCCCGTCAAAAAACTTCATATGAACTACGCGACCGTAGATGCACTGACGCTGTATTTTAGTGTGCTAGGAGGCCGGCAACATACAGCACAAAACGCATAAGACAAATTATCTGCTAAAAATATACAAAATAAAAGGGGTTCGTATACAACGTAGTTAACATTACTATTGTTTTTATTGGCAAGTAACCTATTAAGTGTTCTACCTTACAGATGACGACAAAGTATATTAAAATGTTTGTAGTATTTAGGTTGTTGTGCCCCAACATTGTTATTGACGTTATTGAATATGTATTGTAGTTTATTTTCTTATTGTAGCTATAACGAAACTTGTGCTAGGAACCAGTAGCGTTGTAAATGTACAAAGGGAAGGAAACATACACTTGTAGAGAGGGCGGCCTGATGCCGTCGAGACTGTTTGCTGTGATTCATTATCTCTGTATTCAGTATAAACCAAATGTATACCGATCACAGAATTAATCTGGGTAAACATGTTATTGTATTGTGATCCTGTATTCTGTGGCTCTGACTCGGAACAAGAGTCATTGTACATTTCCTCAATTATGAGATATCACGAGGTAGACCAAATAACGAGGTCAGGGATCGGTACACGTGACTGGGCACTGGGGTCGGATCCCGAGGTAAGGTAGGCATGCGCGCCTCCCGAGAGCTCAGAAGTAATGTAATACGACGTGAATAAAATGTTATCTTACGCCGTGGATGTCAATCCATCGCTGCATATCCAAGTCCCAAGCCATGGTCCTCAACAGAAACCAAGTAATTCTCTTACTTAAAATTCTGTGTTACTAATAACAGTCAGAGAAGTGGCTCCCGTGCCAGCAGTCCCCAAGGAGTAGTCCCGGGTCACAACAACGTGCAACATTGACTTTGTTCCTAGATAGCGAAAACAATTTTGATTTGTCGTTTATAGGGTCTAGGGTGCCACAAAATATATTTTTTCCTCAATTGTAACAAATTATTTAATTGACTGAATATTTTTAATTTTTGTATTCTGATCCAATATTTATAATAAATTATCTTACATAAAATTATTTTGTCTTAATTAACCTTACATGAACTTTAAAATCATAAGGTGCATACTGAAATGTTACAAATTGTGTTAAGCTTAATTTACCACGTTTTATTTTACATTGCTCATATAAACAGCTAAATGAATATATAAGGAACGATGGTCTAGTGCTGATATTTCTATTGAAATATTTCGAGAGGGGGTCAGTATAAAATCTTGGGTTTTGTTCTGTTAACGACATAAAGTCTGCAGCGACGTTACCATGATAATGTCTGGCAACATCTCGCGAAATAAACATTTCCAGGCGGGATCGGTCCCCAGATTTTCGCACGTGTAAATCGTACCGGACGATGCCGCTGGTCGGCGGGTTTTCTCGGGGATCTCCAGTTTCTCCCGCCCATTCATTCCGGCGCCGCTCCACACACACACATCATGTCACCCCCGCCAGTGCTAAAGACCCCGATGTTAAGCGCTGGACAAAATCTCTCACTCCTTCTGGCGAAATAAACATAACAGCAAAAACTGCACGACGGCCAGAAGATAGCAATACTTGATCAGAGTTCACCTAGTTTTGTTTCACGTGTTTAAAACATTAACTATTTCTTGCAAATAAAAATACAAGTTAAGGACAAACAACACCATTCTCGTTACAAATGTTTAATATTTCTGTTCACAGAGGTTTTCTATTTGCTGACACTTGAAAGCACAGTCTCCAAAACATAAAGCTAACACGTATCTACTGTAAGTGACGTACCAACCTCTACACATATTCCTCTCTGAAACCGTCGTCCACTCAACGCCATGATTCTGATGGAAGAGCTACGACACGACGATCCATGCCGGCATTTTCGCTCAGCCGTCAAAACGCTAGCTAGCGTCATTCTCGCGAGACGTCGGAGTTATCACGGTTTCTAATAAAAGAACCATGCTTGACCTACTGGTATTTTTTCTAGTACACGAGTAGACTGTCAGATGTTTTCTGCACAGCCTCTGTAAATAAAAAAAAACATACAGCAGTGCTTCAAAACTTGGATGTGCGGGATCAACAATTTCTTCACTTCGAAATGAAATTCCACAATTTTTGTTATTACAAAATTTATCAAAAAAACCTGCCAACAACAAAGCCGGCACAGCAGTCCTAACATGTTTTGAATGTCAAGCTCACCACAATTCTGTATAGCATATTTTCTAGCGTCCTAAAATATAAGTTTTCGCTGTCCTTTTTAGGTATGTAAATATTGCCGCAGGATCTTTAAAAAGCATAGGCGTATACAATGCACCTGTTTATTAGAAAATACATCAAAACTGTTAGCGTCGCCACTGACAGTCTCATACAGGTGCGTTGTCATTGGCGAGAAGATTGCACGTTAGTTCAGAGACTTGTGCCTAGAGGTTAGGGAAAGGTGTGATGCTCATGCTTGTCTCGTCCTTACCACTTACACATTTTTAGGCCTACAATGCGCAAAATACGTTCACTCAGACGGTTTCTTACAGCGCAATAAGTTCTGACAATTCTGGATGCCCTTATAGTTTATATGACATGGCATTCGGTCGACAAAATGTACTGTACACTTAGTAAACATTATTATTTCTCAGGTTAATTCTTGCATCAACTTACTTTACTAAATTAAGGCCTCGCTCTTTAGTTTTGCAGTGGTTTCGAAAATATTTTTTAACGCAAATTAACACATATGTAAAAAATTGATAACACTTATGTATCATCGTTTGTACCTAAATTTTTCTGTTGCAATACACCAAACGGATTTTTAGATATTTGCCCCTGAAATAGCACATATTTTGTTGTCAAAATAAGCCAAATTAGAGCAAAATAATTTTTCATGCTAACAAACGGTACATTATTTCAAAAAAACGCTGTGGTAAAATTGTGTATCGCATAACTGTACAAAGTCTGAAATTTTTTCAAAGCATTTGGTTAAAAAAATATTCAAGTTATTTGCAATAGTTTGAAATAAATGAAAGACCATGGCCTTTAGGTGGCCGCGTAGGTGAACGTGTTTTGCGTGGTCGAGGCCTAGACGTGTGTCTCTAGGCGCATGTCACTAACTGGCGCGCTGTCTACTCACTAACATCTCGCCTCTATGAAACATTCAATTGAGACCCTATTTTTTGTATTAAAGAAAAGCTGCGTTGTACACGTCTATACCTTTTAATATATTCTGTGCCAAGGGTTTTCATACCGAAAAAGGACCACAAAAATACCAAATTTTGCCATTTCCTGTAGCTTTAAAGAATGCTTCAATAAATAGTAGTGGATCTGAAATGGATTTACACACATGTAACGTACTTTGAATACTGTTCCTAAGCAGATATCACTCATGTGCGTTGAGCAATTTTCAATTAATCTTGTAATGGCCGAAGCATTGCACGTCGCTTTGCGGCCGGGACAAACGGCTAATTTAGTAAGACGTAAATAATAAGTGCCTTCAGAACTATCTCAATATACTGAACTGGTGTGAATTGGTCAGATTGGACAGTAGTGGATAGGGTTACTAGTATCCCTTTCGTATGACTTTCCCACATTTTGACTACTCTGAATGTCTATACTAGTATTTGGTTACATTACCAGACCAAATTTACAGTAGCCTACCAATAGCGAGGAAAAGTGTCTCACGTTCAATTTTGTGCAAAAAAAAAAGTGTCTGCCATCGTTCGCAAATTACTACATTATGTTACATGTCCTGCCAAATTTACTGAAGTTATATGAAATAAACAATGCTCCCGTAAAACCTTGTATTTGTAGCATATAGGTGACAGTTTCCTGGTTGTGTACGTAGGGAGACATTGACAGAGGAATACTTTAATTGCAATAACTTATTAATTGAAGAAAGCATATATGAACGAATTCATTATAGACCGTTAACAATCCTTAAAAACAAACATATTTTTTTTTAAAAACAAACGACAATGATACAAAACCAAACCTTCCCTCCTCCTCATAAGCATGGACTTCTCAACGCCCCCCTGTTGGTCGCAAGCCGTTTATAAAGGTTTCCCCGCCTCTTCTTCTCGATTCCAGGTCGTTATCAGCCCGCCGCTGTAGGCCGGTCAGATGGTCGTGACGTCACATATCAGCACATAATGTCTCCACCGACGTAGCAACCGCCAATTTTACTTCACGCCAAGGTCCGAGGTGGAAGTGATGACGTGGTCATCGCAGGCAGAATTTTCCCAGATAATATGTCTCCTGGCAAGAGAACGAACGTTTATAGTAACGTACTCAAAATTTTTTACGATTGCGTGCCATTACTTTATCAACCGCGAAATATTTGCAATTGGTAACTTCCTTTATGTACAATGTTTGCATACCACCGGGTTCTTAGTATTTGATAACACACGTATGCCTAAATATGACGTCTTCTATACGTACCTATGCCATTAAACAGATAACGATGAAACTACGGCGAGTTGTGTGCGTGCCCGAAAAAGTTTCTGACAAAAAAATCATAAAATAATTTTTAAAATATAAAACTGAAAAAATTTAAGTATATTTGATGACTCAAAAATGACCAAATCCTGTGAATTCCCTTACCTCCAAATTAAATATTAAAAATTTCAATTATTACACAAAATAAGAAAGTAATGAGTCATAATTCATGATCCCCTAGGTTATCTTAACAGTGAATTACGTCACTAGAAATTTTTATTATTAGATTTTGCTGTATTTGGATATTTTTGTTGCTACTTAGACATATTCTAACACTTGATGACTGAACTATCTACCTAGTGTACAAAGAGGCTTTTCAATTACAGTAATACTATCTCGTTGCTATGAGTAATACACGCGAGCAAAGCCGCGGGCGCACTGCCGGTATCTCTATATATAAAAGAGAACACTGACTGACTGACTGATGACTGACTGACATATCAAACTGCAGGCCAAACAGCTGGCCCTAGAATCGTAAAAATTTTTGTGTGGGTTCTCCTCAGGTCGCAGGCGAGCACTAAGAAGGGATTGTTCGAAATTCGTTCTCTGAGGGGGGAGGGGTGAAATGTATTTACGAAGAAACATACGTAGAGTTTAAACCCGACGGCATATCATCGTGATTTTTACCTAAATACGACACACAAATACCTGGAAAGCAATTTCACGAATGTTCAAAATTCGCCGTCTAAGGAGGTGAAAATGGGTGAAAAGTGATGAAATGTGTTTTAAATTAATCGTCGTTATATCTTGAATCCAACGGGATATTTTCGTGTTTTTCACGTCCAAGATACACCAGTTAAGTAGTCTAAAATGTGATACATAAATATTTCGAAATTCAGTTTCTTAGGAGGTGAAAAGCCCTGGTATGTGTTTTAGATCAATCTTTGATATATTTTGAACCCATTGAGATATTCAGTTAATTTTTGCTTCGGGATGAAGATTGCGCAAATGACCGAAAAAAGATTTAAGATTTTTCAAAATTCGAACTGTCAGTACTCTACAGGAATATGTAATTTTTAACGAGTGATCGATATTGCTTCGACTGAAAGGGCTATTGCCGTGATTTTCACTTCACTTGGATATTTGTACAAATGTTTAAGATGTGAAATAAAGATTTTTCGAATTTCAACACCTAAAGGGGTGAAAAAGGCATAACATTTGTATCTGTCAGCTGATGATACTTACCATAACCGACAGAGATATTGAGGTGTTTTTCGCGTAAGAATGATGCTTACATAAGAACCTAAAAACCAATGCAGGGTTTTAACTTTATAAGACAACTTATTAACTGAGGATAAAACTTAGTTTGTAAACTTTCAGGGCAGACGGTTCAAAAACATGTACGACCAGCGAGAAAAATATTATACAGGGGTTTAATTTTACAGTTCTACTTAGGCGTGTTGTTGCACAACCTTTATACGTTCAGGAAATTAATATTTTATTTATTATTAATTTTCTTGAACAACTTCGACGTTACATGGCGCAGTTGCTTGTAGCTCGGGAGAAGTCAGTCTTAATACTACGTAAGCCACGTATTTCATTTGATTACCCTCTTACAATAACGAGTCTGTAATTACCTCACAACGTCAGCATTAATGTGACTATAAATAAGGGCCATGCGAAGTCGCTGTTAGTGACAGGGACAAACTTAAGACTGCTTTTCGCGTGGACAGCTACAACTACTTATCCTGCTGCAGAGTTAGCTCAACTAGCCGATTTGTCTATCTAACACTTGATGACTGAACTACCTATCTGGTATACACAGATGTTTATCAGTTAAAGTGAATATTATCTACTATGAGTAATACTTACTTCCTATTTGTACACCAGATAGGTAGTTCAGTCAAGCATAAGAATGAAAAATCTGCTAGTTGAGATAACTCTGCAGCAGAATAAGTAGCTATAGCTAACCACACGAGAAAATCAGTCTTAAGTTTATCCCTGCTACTAACAGCGACTTTGCCTGGGCCTTAATTATAATCACAGCAATGTAGACGCTGTGGGGTATTTACAGATTCTTTAATGCACGAGGGTAATAGAATGAAATACTTAGTTAACGTGGTATTAAGACTGTATTTTCTTAAGAGCACCATCTCCTTGGTTGGGGGGGGGGAGAGTACAACCAAGGAGATGGTGCTCTTAATAAAATATTTCTATTTAAAAAGTTAAATGGCGTTAGGGAGTTTTGGCGGGATAAAGTTTCGCTTAAATAGAAACGTATTAGTTGCTCCAGCGTTGAGGTTAGTGATATGGTATATATGAGCTGATGCTGTCGAAGAACTTCAGTAGATAGTGGCTTATGTCACCAATATTCACCACTTTTGAATGGCGGAGTATTTTTATGAACATTGTCGAATTTAGTACATGTATACTAATTAGTAAGCTTACTTGGCTTTGTATATTTTGTTCATTATGTGTTTATATTTTCATAAGTACCGGCATTTTTTAAATTTACTTTTTCCGATTTTTGTAATCTTTGTACCCATAGCAGCTAGGTTAATTGACTTGACATTTGATTTCGTTTTTCGTTCCCTTTACATTCATATTTTCAAAACTGCAGTTTTTTTATATTTAGAATAAAATGACACATCTGAGGAAATATTATAATTTAATTTTATTTAACTCAGATCACATATACTACTCAGCATACTGACTAAATGTTGGTATATTTCGTGAATCATGTGTTAAAATTTTATAATGGTGGTAATTTTTGTATTTGTAATCCTGCCTCAACTTTGGTGAAGATAAATAACAGCGAAGAAGCGATATCAGTGACACAAACAAAATGAAAATTTATTATTTAATTTATTCAAATATCTTAAATCAACAGTTATTTTTCTCAAAAATAGCCATGTAACAAATGTCCAATGAATTTTACTGTGGTTTTTTAATTTTATTTGCTTGGTGTACAATGTATCAGACCATTGCATTATTATTTTTTATCCGTGTGTAAATTGTCAAAAAAAATAATTTGTTACTTGCCTATTTCCAGTGATACCATATGAATGGGTGAGATGAAAAAGGAAAACATTCCATATTTTACCGAAAATGAACTGATATAGCCAAGTTGTACTTTATATGTAGCTTCATTGATTGAGATAAAGAAAGATAGGATTCAAATAATCCTTACGCCATTAAAAGGACTTTGAATTTTGAAGTTTTATGTAAAAGGAAATCATTTCCTTCTTAACTTCAGCGTTATGACACGATTGGCAATTCTCCACTAGAGTCGCTCCAGTAATGTTTCTTTTGTTTTTGTAGTCTACAGTGTTGTAAATGTACAACATATGATATTGTAAATGTGTGGTTAGTACAGTGTAGGTATTAGAACATAAAACACGCTATATAATAGTTAAAAACACTTGTGTTATGAAAACGTTTATGTAAATTATTGTTTCATCGAGTTTCAGAATGCCCTCGGCTCAATGAGATTAAAAAGGAAAACATTCCATCCACTTTGATTGCATACAACTTTCTGTACATAAAATATATTGTGTTTTTCAGGCAATGTTCCATTTTCTTAAATCCTAACAAACAAATTTCTTATTGTAAGTTTTCCCATTCAACCTACAGTTTAGCGTCAAAACAGTTTTTCCTGTTTTCCAGAAAGTTGGCTGAAGTGGAAACTTTTGCTTCTTTTTCCCACCCATTCAATGTCCTTCCTTTTATGTTTTCTTTTTCTTACAACGTGCATTCAGCAGTAGATTTGCCTCTTTCCCCGTCTCGGATCAAGTTGAATGATCATGAGGATCGGCTACTATACAGTACCTAGAGACCGCGCACAGCCTGTCCGAGCATAGCACACGATAATTTTTTTGTTACATCTTGATAGCCAATGGCTGTGAAGCCCCCCGGCCAAGAGCTCGGCTAGTTTAGGAAAATACACCGCCCTATCTTCACACAGCTCGCAATCGAGTTATAAATGGTTGAGATCCGCCGTGGGGTGTCAACATATACTGTACACAGGAAGGGTTCTGTCCGAGCCGCAAATTATATAGATTCACAGAGCACGTACTGTGTTCCATAAGTAACCTAATAATGGTACTGTATATCCACCGTTATGTATGATCTCGATAGCGCATGAGTTGATGGCCAGAGTGTTTATATATACGGTATATATCATGTATTTCGATATAACTGTGTCATTCTGCCGTAACTATTTTCGCCAGTAGACGAGTACAAACGTTATAGGGGGAGACCGGGGCTAGTTGCAACAGTTTTGATGTTATTCTCTATAAAATTAACATATTTCATTTTCAAACAAAAATATATACATAATTATTATTTCACATAATAGGTCTACAGCATACAAAAATATAGTGCAATTGAGATATAAAGGGACTTAAGAAATTTATGATTCTACTGAGTACTGCGTATGTTGCAATTTGCCCCACGACTGGGGTAAGTTGCAACACAGCATGGGGCTAGTTGCAACACTTACTCCTAAGAATCAGAATCATCTGTTTCACAATTTGTGCATACATATGAAGGATCTTACCAGCACATAACCAGTGAGCCCAGTGTTTGCATACAGTACATTGCACCCATTCTTCACCACGTTTGTACCTGGCCATACACACTAAACACAGATTATCTTCGTCTTCTTCTTCAGAACTGATTTCTTGAAACGCTACTTTCCTACAAACACTTTTGATTTTTATGAATTTTCCTTTGGATTTTATTATTTCCTTGGGCACAGTCTTCTTGCTAATTACCTTTGCTGCTCTTCTTTCTTGAGTTTCTTTTTTTTTCCTTTTCTTCTCATCAGTGGCCCGCTTCTCTTCTTCGATAGCCGCTTTTTCTGGTGTGTCAGTGAGAATGGCAGTTTTTCTTCTTTTTAGTCCTCTGCGTGGGTTTTCATTTCTCTTGGGTGCTTTTGGA
>PNEQ01085423.1:0-47775 GCA_003012365.1 Medauroidea extradentata | reverse complement strand
GCAAAGCAAAACGTAAGTGATACAGTTTTTAAATCACTCAATACCCTTGAAGATTCTGTAGTAGCTGAAAGACTCAAATCGAAAAAACAGCCAAAAATTTCAACCTTTTTTACAAAAATGTAAATTAGAACGTACTGTTACATACTTATGTTGAATGTTGTGTAGTACATACAGCCTTAATCATACTGTAAATATAGTGCTGTACATGTACAATACCTTTAACCATGTAAATACATATATATTGCATAGTAATTTTTGTTGCGTTTTCACTTCTGGACAGTTTTTTCTTTAATTCGAATTTTTGGATAATTCGAAATTATATAAAGGTCCCCTCAGCTTCAAATTAAACATGTTCTACTGTATCTGAGAAATAGAAACAACTTTTTTTTTTCCTTAAAATAGATCGCAGGCTTTCGCGGCCATTGTCTGCATTTTCTTGGCTTGTGGGTGTGAGCCGCGTCTGAAGATTGTCTTGCGACGTTTCGGCAGTCGTTGCAGCTGCCATCATCAGGCAGTCGGATGATGGCAACTGCGACTGCCGAAACGTCGCAAGACAATCTTCAGACGCGGCTCACACCCACAAGCCAAGAAAATGTTTTTTTTTTTCCCTTGTTTCGTACATTAAGAAAATACGTAGAAGACCCCTCTCCCAAGCCCACGACCCTCCGCTCGCCTGCTCTACCCCCTCCTCCCCCCCACACGCCTCGAGAGTGTATGCGTCGAAGTGCCGCTGACCACGGTGGCGAGGAGGAGAGGGGAAGAGGAAGAAGGGAAATGTGGAGCAAGAGGGGGGTGGAATAAAAGGGGGGAGACACGGAAATCAAGAGTAAAGACCATAAAAATAAACCCAACATAAAATCCACGTAACAAAATTAAGTATATCAAATCAAACTAAAAAGAAAATCAACTGAGAGTGGCTCAACTACACATTTAGTCTGAACTACAAACGTAGCACTGTAGCATCGGAACAATTTCGCGCTGCAAAGATTCTGTTAACTTACTGGCCAGGCAATGATAGAGCTCACTAGTGACAGTGTTTATTTCTGCTTCAAACTTAGAATGGATGAGGTACAAATCTTCATATGTTTTAAGTTTTCAAAGTCTTCCGTTTGAAAGTATTTGCATCAATGTCTCAGTGTTTAGCAAAATCAAGGAGTTTTTCTATGTTAGATTTTACATTGCAAACAGTTTGTACACAAATGTTATGAACTTATAATCATTAGGATGCTTCGTCACTGCCTCTCTTTTATTTAATTTGTCAATTAATTGCAGCTTCTGTTCAATTGTCAGGATAAACCATAGTGTTGTAAACTTAGCTGATCTTACTAGCACTGTGAACACAATATGATGCATCTGTTAAGTATTGCGCACATGCACATCTATTGCGCAGATAACAGCTACGACAGTCTTGCGCATGTACGTCTGTTTATTTCACTGTTCAAAGTCATTGCAAACTTTACATTTTACTTATGGAAAAAATCTTAGAACACTGATAAAATTTACTGTAAAATATTGTATATTTACTTGAGAAAATTGCACTTAATGGTGCTGCCTACCTACTTGTACGAGGCTCAAAAATGACTGAGACATAAGGATGACCTTAAAGTGCATATCAAATGCTGCATCGCCTCAACAATCCAGGTACTGAACTAGCGTACAAGTTTCCTGCCGAACTGTTTTTACTATGGGACCCTAAGTGGTGACCACATAATTTTATTGGTGAAAAGTCTGTAGCAAAGTTCAGTGCAGGTCACAATCTGAGTGTCCTTTAGATCCGGTTAGTACATCCGGCTATGTTGGATGGCTTAGAAACAGTGTTTTTAATGAGCATGGTGTCTTAATAATGAGGTTCCAACCTTGTCTGAAGTTTGTTTTCTTTTTGTGTGTTGGCACAATGGACATATTATGTAGAAACTGCCAAACAGTCCAACTGACTTTATTTTATATCTGCTCTTGTTAGGCTAAATAAATAATTATTGTGAAAACAGTATAAACAGGGTACCATGCTTTTAGTCACAAAACAGAATTATCATGTAAAACTTTACCTACGTCAGCAGCCCTCTCGTCTCTACGGAAACGTAGAAAAACTTCAATTTCCATGGCTAACAAGACAGGTGTTCTATTGTTTTTTTAATAACTAAATAATTTGAACATAAATTAGGCCATTTAATAGGCAGCTTGTAAAGTAAAAATCATAAATTGAATTGAACTGATATTGTATTACAAACACGTCAATAGCGCGACAAAGTTAACAGTCATATAAGAATGGCGGGAAATAGGCAGCTAGGCTAACAAAGTACAGTAATGTAACAGACAGAAGTACAAGTACTTACAGTTGATACTTGTAAATCGGTACACACACACGAAGGGACGACACACATTTTTCCACGAAAGCGACATTTCGCCAGTATTAAACTGGCTTCCTCTGGCGGCAAGACAGGAACTGTCCACGCAGGGACTGCAAGCCTTGATGATCTATGGAGGGGAAGGGCGGGAAAGTACTCCTTGTCACGCTGGCCTACATGGATGTGTGCATGGTTAGCAGGTAGCATCTGTCATAGTCTTGTAGCTTATTATAAGAAAGGGTGATACAAGTGTATCTTACACAAACTAACCTGAACAAATAACATTTAAAACTGTACTGTACAGCCCTAGATTTTTGTACATTGTTTTGGTTATACCAAAGAGGTGCAGGGAGCAAAAGTAAATTATGTTATTCTGAATCAGCAGCTAGGTATTTTATTTAAATTGAAATATGGGTGCTCAAACATTACGGGCATGGTTCACCTCAGTTTTCAACGTCTTTTTTATTTTAATATTTGTACCAGATATTTTTTTTACTATTTTAGACATAAATTGTGACTAAATCTTCCTCTTAGGAAATTTGTGTATCTCTCATAGTTTTTGCGTAATGAGTCGTAAATGTCAAAATTTGCACTTTACGGTTTTATGTTCACCACTAAAAGCAACTGACATACCAGATCGAAAAAATTCAGTGTAAAACAATGTTGTAGCTATGACTTGACACATATTAAAAAATAAAGAAATAAATATTTTTGTATTTAATAAAAATGCTGAATTTTAATATGAAAACTGTACTTTCTCAATTTAGCCTTTGGCTCATGCTCATATCTCACGAACGGAGGCACGACATGGCGGAAAACAGTTTGCACATCATTTTACTGGATAAGGCAGCGTAAAAACTACAAGTATGCTCTGTGAATGCAGCATGGGCTTTTTGTTGTTGTATAAAGGATAAAAGGGGTTTGATATATTTTGGGACGTCCTCGATTTACGTTGTACCACTTTACGTTCTTTCAGATTAATGTCGCTAATGTTTGAGTGTCCATTTTTTCAATTTAAGTTGAAACTGATACGAAATAACAGCGTTAATCCATTCTTGCATGATCTCGTTAATCCGTTCATGCATGTAAAAGTTAACATTCCTATGTTCCAAAAATATTTGGCTATAGACTGTAGGTGAGGCGCTGGTCTGGTGCAATTTTAGTCGTTTCAATTTGCATAGCTGTTTTCAGAAATGTAAACCTGACCTAAATCGAGGACTTACTGTATGTGCATAAACATTATTTGTTGAAATGGAGGAGGTCGTGGTTAAATATTGTACGCAAAAGGTGTTGTGATTTAAATTTGTACCCAAAGGGAATCGCAAGACCAAAAACTTTGGGAACCACTGCTATAGACCATTGAGACTTCCCATCCTGTTCCTTTCTGTCTGTCACTGGTTTCAACGCTTCTGACCTACATGTCAATGTGATAGTGAAATTCTAACATACCTGTCTGTCAGTCTTTAATATATTCAGTACTCTGTTTACTTGAGTATTATAATTTTGCAACTATCACATTATTACTGCAACTGAGTGTTTGAATACTGTGCCAGTATAAACTGTAGGTGAGGGCTTCTGTTTGCGACAACTTTACTGTAAGTGGTGAAAAATGACTTGTATTGTTTGTTTCTAGTGACCATCGACCAAGACACTTGCAACTAGCTGACAGTGTATCATTGGAAGTTGATGACCCAGAAGAAGACACTACCCACTCTTCTCCTAGCGACAATACCGAGCATGCACAGACTCAGAGCCAGGCAAGCTCCTCTTCTGGCCCTGTAGCTGCTGGTACAACCGGAGAGTCTTCTGTTGCTGGAGCATCTTCGACGGGCACACGAAACAACCTGGAACACCCATTCAGACACTTGGGGAGAGAGGACAACCTTGAGCAGCCAGCCAGGAAACGCCTGCGTCAGGAAGATACCCTTTCCCTCGACGATGCAACACAAGTTTCTGCATCTCCACTTCAAAGCCATGGTAGCTATAGCAGTTTGGACCAAGATCTCACTGTCATTTCCAGGTTTCCACCTGCTACAAGTAATCCAAATATTCGCCATCATTAGAAGTGTATGTATTGTAGGTAGTTAATAGTACTGTAAAAATCTACAGTACGTAGTGTGTTATGTTAGTAGCCATGAAAGTGCCAGTGGCAAATTTGCCTTTTTGTACAGAATCCCTTATGTTACGTAGAATTGTAGTTTTAATTTACTTGAAGTATTAGGTTTTGTTCCTTTCATGAGATCATCATAGGTTTGCATGTAATTCCAGAATAGAGCCCAGTCTATTTAAACATGCAATATACTGTACCACTTTTTCTACTTAATGTATTTTCTGTGATTTGACGATACAGCTTTGTTTGTATTACCTGGCCAGAGTGGCACTACAAAGTGAGATAAAAATTTATCTGAGTTTATGGATTGTCTAAATTTTTTAATTAGTGTGCAATGACAATATATAAACTTGAATTGAATGACAAGATATGGACTCGCAATACTGTAAACGCTCATGTAACACATGCAAATTTTTCCAAAATTAGCACTACCAAATGGTTTGGGGGGAGGGGGTATCTCACATGGGTGCAGGACATAGGACGGCATTCGTCATGTGATAATTGGTGCATCTGGAGCCTGGTACGAACCAAAGTGTTGCTAACCCTTATGGGCACACACTCTCACCATTAGCCATGTTTATGTACCTGGGAACATTATTGCTACTTAGTACTGATTTTTACTGACTCTGATTCCAAGACAGATGATTTAGTTTTTATTCTCGATTCTGAGTAGTTTGATTGCTTCAAATAATCAAATGTCAATAATTGCAGTACCTAAGTAAATTACTAAAATCTAGTTCGTACTTCAACTTTGGATGAAGTATACTATTTACACCTAAACAGATTTTTTTTTTCTTAATACTTTCTTGCAGAATGTTACCTCTGGCTGGTATGTTTAACTATCAGGACTGCATTAACCAGTCAATAACCTCTTCTTCAGTATCTCGTTCTGTGCCAAACACAATTTTCTTTTTCTAGTTCGCTGCATTGGCTTAAAATTGTGGACATTGTCTACAGATTTTGCTACGGCCGACTTTGTTTTATATCAGATACTTTATTTAGTTCCCTTATTGACATTTTCAGCTAAAATACTTTTGCAAGTTATACAAACAGTAAAAAAGTTCCATTTTATCATATACTGTGGCACTAAAGTTAAAAAACGTGCAAAATAAAACTATGTGCTATAATTTTTATTGTTGACATTTATTTATATGGCTGTGGTTTGCATCGTGTATGCAATAAGCAGTGAATGCCTTGTAAAAATAAACCTGTGGTAGATACCATTTTCATTTCAACGTTTAGCTACGTGTGAATTGAAGTTATGCTCGCACATTGTTTGGATTAATCTGTGGTAGCAAACAAAACAACTGTGGATTGAACTGCAAGAATTGTTATTTTGCTGTAACATTTCTTTATTAAAAAATATCCAACAATAATATTGGAAAATGTGTAGTAGTTTAAAATGTTCTGTTCGTTACAGTGAATTCTTACAGAACAGTTAAAAGTTGTTAATCTCAAAATTTATTTTATTAAAAATTATTTACAGTCAAAAATACACATGGCGTTGGGACTGAATCAATAGTGTACTTCATTTTAGTTGTGAAATGTTGGTAGTGCCGAAGTTTGTTGATGTGGTGTGTTACTGTAAATATACCTATGGTACACTTCAATTTTCTGATACAAAAAAAAAATAAGTCTCCAGTTTTATTTAACTTTCACTGTGGTTATAACAGCTAAAATGATTTTTTATTTCCATTTCAGTTTCACAAACTTAAAAAATATGTACTGTATAGTAATTTTTTGTTTCATTGTGCAAAGTCATCAGCACATTTTCTGAGTAGTTATTCCAGTACTAATGTGAACTATCAAGTCCTCCGTACTTGTTCTACAGTGTATATAAGTGCAGCTGCAGGTTCTTGTCGTATCATATGATGTGTTTCTGAAATGTGGGCACGTTTTGGAATTTTAACGATTCTTAATTTCTACTATATGCGTGTATCAATTTTTTTGTTTCTTTATAAGACACATTCAAACCCTGAATTTATGTTATATTGTAGATCTCAGGAATGACAAATCTCTTGCATTTTCAATAAAATGTAAATGTTTTAAGACGAAAACTACGCTGAGGAAAAGTGTATTGTAAATGTCTTTATCTTTCACCAAATGAAGTGAGTAACGTGCACCAAGCACAAAGTAAAATTTCAGTTCTATCTTGCAGGAAAAACATAATTTTTTTTCACGTATTAATTTTTGTTATAAAAGGCACATTACAGGGTTAATTAAAACAAAATAAAAAGACAATGCAAATCAAACATTATATTATTTCGAAGAAAACTGTAAATCACATGTAAACTATAGCTGAACCATGACGAGCAAAACTACTAACAACAGTTTAGCAGTATCAATTCACCTGATTGTTTTGAAGTTGTAAGTCTACTAATTAAACACAGTAGGTTTACATGTATGTTTAAATTGTGTTTATGTGGTATAGCCTGTGCTATAATTGTGTGTAGTATTTATTATTTTATGATGTGCATATTACACCACATGCTAATTTACTTAGTTGAAGACCAATACAGTCCTTTTTAAATTGTCGAAACATTTGCATAAATAATTGCTCTAAAAAATTATAATAAAAACTATGGGAAGGCGTGGGTACACATTTTATAATGTTTACTTTTACTCTGTCTTTGGGTACTTGTGAGCTGAATTCATTAGTCAGATTTTTTTAATAACATATCAGTAGAGCCCCAACTTGATGAAATGCCACGATGCCGAACAAATTTACTGCTAAGCAATGTTTCGTTAAAATCGACTTTATAATTTTAACAAACTGAAATGTTATAAAAATTTTATTTCTTAAGTTTCAGCATCTTTTTTTTTTTAATGAAAGGTTATTACAATTCTATGTTCATTAGCACAAAACAAAAAATGTTGCTGAAAAACTAAAAAAAAGCGTAGGCTGGAACACTTATGAAATGTTCGCCTAGATATGTGAGAAGTAATAGCTAATGGTCTTCTATCTTCTGTTTCTCTTTCTATCTCAACTAAGTACAGAAGAAACTAAATGGCATGAAAAGTGCAGAGAAAATCACTAAAAAATTGTACTGCAAAGTTAGAACACAACGGAAAAATGTGCATATTAACAAAGCTGTACATAATCTGGTTTTATTATAGAAAACAGTTGAAAATAAACACACCACTCTGTTTATTTACACACACTGAAACCACTACACTTTGCTGTAAATACATAGAATTAATAGGTAGTGCACACTGCGCAGTGTTGCTTTTTTTTTTACGGAGCAGCAAACCACTTTCTCCATCTTAGTTCATATGCTGCCTGTCACCACGCTGTTTAGGCAGGGACCTAGATCCTAGAGTTAAGTTCATTCGCGGGCACCAAGTTGTGAGTAAGGTTCTAGGCACAACACAAGAGTGTCACTGAGGTTTGTAGCACAGCAGACATTTGTAATAATACTAATGCATATACCGAGCGTGGTGAAGCAGTGGTAAAACACTCGCCTCACATTCAGGAAGATCCGGGTTTGGTCCCTGGCTCCGGCTATCCTGATTTCAGTTTTCCTAAACCACTCAAGCAATTGCTGGGATGGTTGCTTAAAACAGAGCCTGGCTGAGTCCTTCCCTCTTTCCCCCCCCCCCCCTCCTAACGGTTACCTCTTTCAAGGCCAATTGCTGCTCGAGGGCACATAAATAGCTAAATAAATAAGTACATACATTAGAACCCTGTTATAACTTTTCTCAAGGAACTGAAAAATTGTTTACTTTATGAATGGAGAAACATTATTAGAGAGTAATTTTCTATTATAAAACACTTTTAGGGACCAAATGAAGGTAGCTTTACCACCAGGAAAGTTTTATAAGAGGGTTCTACTGTAGTTGCATTTTGTATTTATGCTGAAGATAATTAAATACAGACACACTCAACTGAGTAAAACTTGTCATTCAATATCCAAGGGCATGCATGACTAAAGAAAGTAATGTGAAGTTCTACTAGGCTATGCAAGTGGTAAGTCACCAAATTATTTATTTTTTGTATCTATCAGGTGTTATGTTTTGTCTCAATGTCTTAGCAGAAATATTATTTTTAATATTTTTTTGCGCTTAATTTTTTTCTTTACTTCCAGTTTTGCTAGACATTATTTGCCAATTCTTTAAAATTTGTGATTGTTACATAGCACATGCTTGAGATAGTGCTGTCTTTAAAAGCAAGACTCTTAAACTCAGGGCTTGATAAGTGTATGTTTGTGATTTCATGTATAGTAATACATTTTATATAAATTTATTTCTTACTTATTCCAGTGAAGTTGCACTACTTGTTCATAATTTCTTAAATTTTGTTGAATTTTTTAAATATTAATTGATGGAGGTCTAAGTGTTATTAATTAGCAGTTTCTGGATGATACTGTCTTTAAAAAATTATGATAATTTTTTAGTTAGTAACTTAAAAAAAAAGTGAAATTACTGGTTATTTACCTGTGTACCAGTCTCATACTTTTTCTGTAATATTAATTCTTCAAAATTTAAATTCAACTGGTATATAATTTGTGTCTGTACAATCTTCGTGCAATTTGAATACGCATGGCCATGATTGCTTTAATTGTGTGTTTAGGCCAAAAAAATTTTTTTGGAAAAGTTGTGTGGTTATTTTAGACTAAACTAAACCTGAAAAGCAAGCAAGAATAGTTGTTGAAAGTATATACTTGTTAGTTGCATTGAAGTTCTGCATCATGTAGTCACAGAAAACCAAGAGTCAGTTATGGCATATACATTTTAAAATACCTACTGTATTTTGCTTAAATCATTCATTCTGAAATAATTTTCTTTTAGAATAAAAAATTTACTGGTTTGTCTCCATTTTTATGGTGAATAAAAATTAACACGTTACAAAAATTAAAGGCTTAAATACAAAAAAGAAAAAATGGATGAAGAAAATTGACTAATTGTTCTGACAGAAACACACACTTTTTAAAATGTATCGTTATTATGCTCTAGTAAAACACATTACCTAGTTATAAAGTCAGAAATCTGTATCATCTTACCAGTATTAAGGATGAAAGTACAGTAGTAACAAATTTTTTAACTGTGAATATATTCTTGCCTTGTCAGAGCCATCAGGAAATGTGAATATAATAATTGGGGACTAATAGTGAATGCTAAAGCACTATAATAATATTATTTGATATAAATGGAACATTGGTATTCACTGACATCCAATTAGTTGTTACTTTCTATGACCGTAATTTAAAAGAGCCAAACTATAACCAGTTTTTTACTAATACCATAAAAAACAAACCTTTTAATAGACGTATTTTAGTCTCAACAACAAATTTCCACCTTTTACGGCTCTCGTGTAAACAAATATGAATATTGCAGCTGCCTTGTTTCCTTTTTCATTATTACACCCAAAACTAAGTAGAGCATTAGAGTTTTAGCTAACTGTATTTAAGAACACCAATAATTAAATATTCTAAACTACTAAATCTCTTAGTTTAACGACTCAAGTGACTGAAAAAATTGTTCTTAAACTGAAGGAGTTTTTAAACTGTATGATAAAAGTATGTTGGGACTTCAGAGGAAACTGAGAGATCACTGTGCGTAGTAAGTAAACAGTATGAAAAATCAATCACCACGTATAATATTGCTATGTAGAGTAGCGTATCGAAGACATCACTGTAGGAGTGGTCAGGAATCTTTGGCTGGTCCTGGGACTCAGCCAAGGTGTATCATCTTGGTAGACATTCTGCTGTGCAGCATAGTTGGTGTAGCTACATGTGTAATGCTGCGACGTACACGCCACTCTGCCTCCGATGCTCTCGAGACGTTATTTATCTTACGATGTTTAAAAAATATCCAAATTCAAAGCAATAATTTTGTCTACTCCATTCTTTTGCTTATGCTTGAACCATGGCATTAATAGATTCATCGAGGTTTTTTTTTAAAGAGTGTGATAAATTAATATTTTTATACTTTTAATATCTCGTGTTTGATGTTATGGTGGGGGTTATACATAGGTGGGTGTTGTACTCGTGTAAAAATTGTATACATAAACTGAGAGAAAGAAACATCAGAGGAGAAGCATGAGAAACAAAATCTTATGAATTACAACACTCCTTTCGTAGAACTCTTACTAATGCTAACTCGTGGGGAAGCATTATTCAGCATTTGCTAAGTACATAGTGTTAATATATTTAATTTGATAAGATAATTATATTGATTATTTATGCAACACATATTCTCGTTGTGGAGGTGTAGGTCTGCGTTTTCAAATTTCTAATTTGTATCTTCGAAAGGGGTCACTGTTTACTAATAATTTTAGGAATCAGTATTAAGGTAATATAAAACATCCATATTTTAAGCTGGTATTTCAGTATTATTCAATTTAGCATTAAAACATCTGTCAGTTTCATATCGAAATGAGGGTTTTGGGAAGATCTTTTCCAATGTTGTATCTCATCCTGAACCTTCAGCTGATACGTGATTATGCAACAAGGAGGCCACTGGTCTTAACTCCAACGTAATTTAGCTCCTGCTAGGACCACTACATTTAATTTTTGTAGCCTTGCATTCAGTAATTTTTTTTATACGTAAACTTTAAATTAACAGTATACTGCTTTAGTTTGCCTGATGTAATAAACTCTAACACCTGAACTGCATTGCGTTGTAACTTTAAATATCAGAAAGGTAACCTTTTTTAATAAACTTTACAATTAGCATGTGAATTATTGGAATCATAATCAAATTATCACTGTGTTTTACAAGTTTTTAGCCTGCAGGTATGCACAATTTTGCTCAGTTTCAGTCTAAAAAATTGCATATTGTTATTTCATCGTGCTTTGTGGTTTCTGATTCGGTAATGTTTTACTATATTTGCAAAGTGTATTACTTTATGGACTAATCGGGAGTAATTTATTTAGTTCTTTGGTTTTTCAGTTTTTTGTAATAATTTTACAAATAGTTAATTAATTTATAAGTGAACTGGTACACAGGTAAGTACGTAAGTCACGGTAAGGTTATGATTACTTTGAGGACAATAAATTTGGTTTTCTGAATGTTGTGATTTCATTTATGGAAATTATTTTTTTCTGTTCTTGGTGAGAGTACTGTACTATCTTTGGATTTAGCAGTAAAGATGACTTGAGTTGTACTGAAGTGTTACGCTTAATACAAATACCTACATACAGAGTATACAAAATGTGCCTTTAAATAACATTGTAAATAATGGTAAACCGACCGTCATGTTTTACAAGTGTGTGTCTGTTACAAAAGAATTGTTATGAAGCATTCGAATTGTAATTTTTTGATGTTTCGTGCTGTTATTTTTATACAGCATGTCCATTAAATTGTAATTAATTGATTGCATTGCTTATGACCTTGTCTGTGTGATACTTTGAATACAGATCTTTGGATTTCTGTAAACGAGAATGATGAGGCTATTTCAGAAACTGGTTTATAACTTTGCATTTTCTAATTGAACACTGTTTTTGATAGTGTCAGTCAAAATGATGAGTCCCCGAGTAAGAATGTGCCATTAATTGGTATATTTCTACTTATAATGTAAATACTGGTATGTTACATACTTAGTAACATTTTCTAAAGGTGTTGTTGTACAGTTGAAAATAGAATTCTAGATAAGTAATACTGTTAGTACAATATTAGTTAATCAGAGTATTTTAAATTGTTAAGGTTTACTAGAAATTCTATAATAGATTTCTGAACATGTTTTTTTATACAAGAATTTTTAGAGCTGGAGTGTTTTTTATATTTTTGTTCTGAATTGCTCAAACCATGTGAATTAAAGTTTCTGAAGAACTTTTTGTTTGTTAATTTATTTTATTTTACATACAATACTAAATCATTTATACCTGCAGAAAAGCGTGACTTCAGAATACATTCAAACAGTTGCCAAAAAATCTAAAGGTTTTTCAGGATAAAGTTGGCACTAAAAATTAACAAAAAAAAATTATCTCTTACTACATGGTAGTTCAACATACAATGGTTGCCTTACTCCTTGTCTGATTGGCAGCGAATTACCTACGTAGTGTTGTGTATTTTCATATTTAAATACAGTACTGAAAAAAAATAGAATGACATTGCCATATGTGTATTACATACATGTACAGTAGTTTAAAACTTTTATTTATGATCTAATTTTGGTACTTACTACATAATTTGACTTTAGTAAATGCCAACCCAAAGTGGTACAACTGGGTCGTTTGATATTTACCATCAACTATCTCACTGCTTTAGCCACATTCTTCACTGCAGAGGCTGTAGTTCAAAATTCCACCGAGAGATGGCCTGAGTTAGTTTAGTGATGAGAAATTATTTGCTGAGAGCTATGTTGTTTGTACAACCAACATGGTTTCTTATTTATAAACTCGAACGTATCAGATTGGTCTTCTGTAAATAGTCATATTTTATGTTTGCCAGCCTTTTATTTGAAATTATATTTACTGGATTTACTACTTGCGTAATAGCAAGCCATGCCAACTATTTCCACAAAATAAATAGGGTGGGAGGGCAGTCAAATGAGGTGTTTTCAGAAAAGAAACTACTAATCAAGTTGTGTAAAATGTACGGTAACGTAAATGTAAGCATTAATAGTGGGTTTCTTACATATTTCATGTTGTAATATAACACAATATTGCATTAAAACATAATATAGCTACAAATGAATAATGTCATAAAAATTTGTGTCTGCAAAATTAGTGAGGTTTGTATGAGTAGTTGAGTTTTGCATACTTGCCGAATTACTACTAATTCACAATTACAACAGGAAATTATTTCAAGTATTGGACTTAGAAATTGAACAGCTTCTTGGACACAACAGTTAACTAGTTTTTCATTTTGTGCCAATCATTAATGCACAACTATGAGATACTGTACTTACAACCTGGTGCTAGATTTCCTATTTCTTCGGCTGACCTTAATTACTTTCAGCTTCTCACTCACTATAAACAAACGCAGTTGTTTTGGCATTTTGATTTCTCAACGAACTAACAAAATACTAATGTAAGTAGCCACTATGAAAACACTTATCTGCTACGTGCTGAGAACAATGCTGCCTACACACGTGATTATCCATTGATCACGCCTGACTAACTTCGTCAGCATTACTCTGCCTGTATATCTGTGTGGGTGCCTGGCCACCCGCACTGTTGTCAAGTCTTCTAGTTACCTGTGTAGCATGCAGACTTCAAATACAAATTATCCATGTAAGCCACTCACCCCCATTTTTGTGATCCAAATTTTGGAAAAAAGGTGCATGGAGCACATGGGCACGCATATTAAAAATAGGAGTAAAGTACACATGCAGGGAACACCCATATTACTTGTGTGTTTGGAAATGTATGTACTATTAATTAACATGTCCCAATTAAATGCAATATAGTACTGTAAAGGAATTTCTGAAGGAACTGAAAAATTTTAACTTCTTAGCTAGGAAAAACTTTGTAAAAGAGTCAAATATCTATTGTATTTATAAATGTGGTAAACACTATTCAAACTTATCAAGGGTGGAAACTTTAAATAAGAGTGTTTTAAATGTAACTATATTTGTACAGACAGATGTTCTCAGTAGGTTTTTATTTTACCTATTTACAGCAACTTGGCACTAGTACAAACTATCATAGAAATAGAGCGTGTACTTATCAAAATTATATGATTAGCTGAAGAAAATGATCCTGTTACTCCAAACATTAAATTCGTCTTAACCACCATGCACTCTCGATTACCGCTCTGGCTGTGATGTCTCAGAGCACACAACCAATAATTTTGCGCCACTCAAAACATTCAGTTCCAAGATACAGTTCAAGAGTGTGCTGCCACTTTTTTGCATTGTGTGCACATTCGCGAAAAGTGAAAGGTACACACATGTACTGCCATTTTATTTTTTCCAGACAAGTGTAACAATTTTTTTTTATTAATTCCCTTTATAAACCTTAGTAATTAAGGGTGTACAGTAGTTACTATGCAATGGCTACTGTTATGTCAGTAAATATGGTAACTATGAAACAGCAATTTTCTTATATTTCATGCCTTAAAAAGACTGTATATGCATAGCTGTGAGAAAACTGATCTTGAATTCTTGAATACCTTTTTAGAACAAAAGACATTCACAATGAAAATGTAATACTAAACATAATAATTATATCTTAATCACAGAAATTACTACCATGTACGGTATGCAGTATTTATAGTTTCCTGAATGATTCTTTAGTCATACCGTATATTATTGTTGTTGATATATTTTAAAGTTATGTGTAGCCCATCCACAAATGTTTTGCGGACGTTTGTCATTATTTTCAACAAACACTGTTGGGTGTACGTTTTGACAAGCTAAATTTTGGTACACGCTGTTAAGTTTGTCAACCTTTTATCTGTCGGTGGCCTCTTGATTACAACAGGAAGAAATCCTAAACATGATTTTGGCTGCAAGTTTTGCTTGAAATGTGGAGGGGGGATGCTCAGACTGATAAATTTGGGCATAATTGTTTCTGCTATGAGCTTAGTAAATGAAATTTACATTATACCTAGGTATGTTGGACTGTATGGAGAGAATGCTGAGGGAGAATGCAGTGCATACTAGTTAATGTACAGAAACCCATGTATAGACATTAACTCGCAGATATGGTGACTACTATTGGTTATATAACAATTATTCAACACTTTTGTATTTAAGGAGAAAAAAAAACGGAATGTAAATAGCAATTTTCTGAGTACTGGAATGTAGTTGTAAACTATTTATAGGCCACACGAACAAAAATGTGTGGCAGTGTTTATGTAAACAAGCAGTGGGAAGATACAAACTTGCTAAAAATAGACACTAAGCAAAGGTTTTTTGAGTACTCAGTTTATCCCTAACTACCTATAGACAGGATAAAGTTTATGTATATCATACTGTACTTGTCTAACTTAATGAAGGTTTCCGTTGTAAGTATGAATGCAACATGAATTATGACAAATATAAGTTGAATCAAATACACTAGGGAACAATATTAGACACTGTGTACACTTAAGCATTCGAAAAAATTGTGACATGCATACTACCGGTACCTAGAGGGAACTGAGGGTTTAAACGTGAAATTCCAATACTTTAGTAACTACATCATATGTCTTGTTATAGTATTTTATCTACCATAACAAAACAGACTTAAGACAGTTTACATATTATGTGAACATTCGTTGGGCATGCACTACTGTCATAAACAGAGAACATCAGCTGCAATCTTAGTGGTATTTGGTGCTGGTTTGATAATGATTGTCTGTTGTTACTTAAAGATCACTTTCATGTCTGGTATTATTCTCTAGTGCACAATGGTGCCCATAAGAGGGGCAGGGTGGGGCTTGAGCCCCTAACAGATGTTCCACAATGTGTTTAGCTTTGTTTTTTAATAAAACATATAGCAAATGATTTGCAGTTTGATAAGTTTCATAATCAACGCTGTTTCATGTGTCGAAATATGCTGTGGCCACAAATTCATACACAGGATTATATCCGTTCCTGTTGACATAAACATATACTATGATCTTGCCCCCCCACCCCTTACAATATATAAGATGGGCACCCTTGCCAGTGCATAAGGTGAAACCCAAGCAGAGGCTGATTACAGCCAGACACAAGAAAACTTACACATATAGCATTAGTTGGTGTAGGAGTCATCCTGACTTAATTTAGGTATTCAGGTAAAAATATTGTTAAATTATTTTGACATGCTTTCAGCTGTTTTTGTTGGCATTTGTGAAATTAGTTTATGTCTGGAACAGCCGTTATCCTCGTCATAAACTATAAGGTAACAAACAACATGTTCAGTAACATGTAGATATAAATGTACACTCACTGAATTGTACAGTACTTGCAGGTGAGTGAACAAATGAACAGACGGACATCACATTTTACCACGCAGTTGCGACCTTGCAACCACGCGATACAATGTGTCATCTGTTTGTATTTTTTGTTCACTCACTTGCAAGTACAATTCTGTGAGTATTTGTACATGTCTTCTCAATTTTATTGTAAATAGTAGCCTAGCTGCCTTTTCCTTTGTTAAAAAAAAAATTTTATATGTTAGTCGTCCTCATTTTGTCTCAAATCCGCAAACCTTTTGCCATAAAATATACACCATGTTCCATATAAATAGCTTTGTTTCATTTAACCTGGTGTAGTTACATCTTTTCAAAGAGGAAGACAACCACTTTTTACTAAGTGAACTTTGTATAAACCATGTTAGCATTAACTAGGTTTCACTTGTATAATTAGCCCTAATGAGTTGTGACTTTTGAGCTGACATTGCAAACTATGCAAGGGGCCTTATGAAGTGTAGTATTAATAGCTAAATGCATTTTTATGTGGAAATATTGTTACACAAAAATAATTGAATTATTTTAAGTCTTTACCTTTCACAAGACTTGGGATAACAGTATAGGAAATGAAATTAGTAAACAACCTCAACCACATTTTAAGAAAATGTATTAACAGTATAACTAGATGGTATTACATCTTTGGACACAAATAAAAAATAACTTGTGCTCTATTAACATACATACAACAAAACTATATCACTATGAACACAACATCATACCAACAGATCAGACTATAAATATTTTATCAAACTTTAATATACTCTCAATGATAATTTAACATTCAGTCACGTTATGGAATTCCAGGGGGAGCTGTACAAACATATCAAACACCTTTACAGATTATCACAACATTACAACAGTCTGTTTTGAATTAAGGCTGTACATGTGGATATAGCATATTATGTTACATGTAGACTATGCATGACTTTTATTTTAGAATATTAAATGAATTATGTTATAGTTTATTAACAGATTATTATTACCATCTCTTTATTAAATTTACAGAAATTATTATACATGTTTTGAAGATTTACAGTAATCTGGTTATAATCAGACAAAGACTATAGATGTGACACAATTTTGTCTGAGTATTTTATTTCTTGCTACTCACGCCACTTTAGTTCGTCTATAAAATTTTGCATTGTAAATTGTGTGATTTTACGGACACTTATGATTCGTAGGAACTAATGTAATTTTTAAGTGCTTCTAGATCAAGGGATATGTAATTTTTTTTTTTTTTGTATTTGAGGGACAGTAATACAGATTGGTATTATTTTATATTTTTGGGGTTTAATAAACAAAAAGGTACTGTACTTAGTTCAGTAACTGGAAACCCAGTTATCACAGAACACAAGAAGAATTTAATTTGCTAATTATATGAAAAAGTGTCATCTACTAGAAATTTAGTCACTGAATACTTTTTACCTGAAAAGTAATAACCAAAGCTGTTAAGGTGCGTACGTAAGTGGCTGTTTAAATGCAGTGTAATGGGTTAATATTTGCAAAACTATTATACATGTACACAATATACCCACTGATGAAAAGAAAATACATCTTAAAGATGGAATATAAGTATGTTTCAAAAGTTACATTGCTTACAACATGGCTAAAAACCGCTTTTCCACACAGCTATAACTCAAAATCTACTGCTCAGAAAGATGCAAATAAATCAAGAAGTTGGAAATTCTTCTATCCTTAAACCATGTCACATTTTAACTTTGAAGAATTCATTTATAAAAAGCTGGTAGATATATAAGTTCTAGGACATTTATGGAATTGCCATTCATTACATATATAGTTTATATGTGATGCAGTCCAGTGTCCGAGTGTTTTAATTAAAATAGCAGAAATTTGATGTCCTGTACGGATTTTATTAGCTAATGCATGTATCAAATTCACAATTAACTTTATAGTTCACATTAATTATTGATGTACTAGGGTTTAGTATGTTCTGTCATTACAGCTAACAATTTTTTAGTTTGACAGACATGCCATATGGTTAACTGTAGAGTTGAAATTTGTGGATATCTACCAACTTAGCATTTACAATATATTCTTACCAACCACTGTAGGTAAATCTTCAACTTAGTGATATAAAAATGTCATAACAGTTTTGTTACACGAGAAACCTTATACGTACAACAGTGTTACCAAATGCCAATATGTCTTTCCATACAACAAACTTGCTATATCTGTGACAACTTCAGATCTCTGTATTTTATGCAGTGCTGGTCACTTTATAATGATAAATAAATACAGTGAACTACTGCACTGGCAAGGATCGTGAAAAATTGTTTACAAAACAAGTCTGCTTTTTGTACAATGTGCTGTGCAAGTAGCATACTCTTCAGTATGTAAGATCACTTACTGTACGTAGAATATTTTTATTTCTGCATGTTGATAAAGAAAATGTGAGTAAATAAACAAACGTGATAGCAGAAATGACAAATCATGTAGGATTTGAGAAGCAGAGCTTTTGTGTGTGTTAGCAGAACAGTACCAAACAATTGTGTCAGGTGTGTGATTTGAGCACCCACATTGACTCTGAGAACTAAATGTGTTCGCAAAGCAGAAATTACTACTAGGGTTGCCAACTATATCATGTGTTCCAAGAAATATTATATTTGCTTTTGTGTGTTTCACCAATCAAATATAATACATACAGAGCTCTTTGTAACACATGCAGTCATTAATTCAGCATTGCACATGGCAGAAACAGAAACATTTATATTCACTTTTTCTGTTGTAGATTTGATCCCTTTCTATACTTCAAAAAGTTAGCAACCCTTGTGACCCTGTATGTTACATGAAACTGGGTAGTGTTACGACTTTAGTCCTAGCCGTCTGTCGAGGTAAATAAGGTGATTCTCTCATAAATTTAAATTTGGTTGAAAACTTTAAGAATTTGAAGTTACATATATTATAAAATGTATGGCATTTTGTGTACCATGAGATAGCAAAGAACCATATACTGTAGTTGAGAATCATAATAAGCAAATACTATAGGTACATCAGTGATCTATATAATGATCATGACAGAAAATTCATATATTATTTAAGCAGTTTTTTGAGTGTGCAAAACCCGCGAATTTGAAAACCTGAAGAAATCTTGAAGCATTTTGAAGTTTTTTTTCTTTTATTCAGAAAAAGATTGTTTAGTAAATGCACCACTCACTACTCTTCAGCTTAGCCAAAATATTTCAATCTTGCATTGGAACACATTCATATATTACACTTCACGTGAAAAGAAGTGCAATGTCTGTTTCAGTCTTGGCATGTTAACTTTATGAACTCTGAATCTTCACACTGTATAATCTGTAGAGGTTACAGCAGTTTTCAAAATTAATTTAGACTAGTGCAGAATATTGTAAAACACTTCCCCCAGAGGTAGGGATATTTTATAAATATACGTTATATCACAGTTACTGTGTTTGAGAGGATCTTCCTTCATTTCCGTCAAACAATGCTCACATAAATTCTACTTACTGTGCATTTGCTTTGAGAACAAGATTGTTAGGATTTGTAGTCACGATAAACAGTACAACCAAAAATCTCCACTGTAAAACATATGTGTGTATTTAATAGAGTAAATATTGCACAAATTTAAAGTAAATGTGTGTTAATGAAAGTGTGACAATTGTGTATGCTATTCTAAACTAACCAATGATTACCATTCTTGTTTTTTTTTTTTTCATCCTGGAAATCCTTAATCAATCTACAAACAATAATATTACTAATATCAGGACTTTTTTATGTGCAAAATAGTACTGTTTTTCTTGTTACGGTATTGTATTTTAAAAAATCAAGCAAATGTGTCTTTCTTGCTAGCGAATAGAGAAACATAACTACAGTATGTTAATTTATGACTTTGTGTACAGCAAAACTGTGCTAGTAATGTAACATCTTTGTTCGCTGCCTACGTGTCTACGAGGTAGAAGGCCTGCTACAATCCGTAACCTGCTCAGTTTTAAACATCTGCATTTAAAAACAGAGCCATTATGAGGCCATCGATTTCAGTATCTCGTCACTCCTAGAGTAATATGAACCAACCTAAAGCTTCTCTTTGTTTACCAGTGGCATAGCGGGAGTGTTCCAAGGTGTGCTGTGATAAGCAATGAGTACAGTATAATACACAATACTGAGTTGCCTGTGGAGCCATCAGACTGGTAGACTCTCAATCCAGTAGCGTGTAAGAGGCAAGATACAAATTCTCCAGCAATACACCTTTGTCTATGCAACACAACCATGCTACATTACTCATATTTACTAAAGAATGAGTAATTATGATATCATTTGTGTAAACTTTGTATTATTGAACATACAAAAACCAACATAAGATCCTTTTACATGTTTTGCTCTGACTACCTCTGAGAAACTGAGCCAGCATTTGAATAACATTGTTAGCCAAGCTTCTGTTCTAACAAAATGAGCTAACTGGCTCTTCAAAGTACTCTGCTCGGCCTGTCTTTTCTGGTAAACTGAGCCAACATAAGGTCAAATATGTCAATTGTTACCTCCCTTCAAAAGAAACAGAACTAAAAGAACGGTCATCAAGATCCCCTGCTCTGTCCAACTAACAATCTTGAACCAGTATCAGATCATTTATGTTAGCCATTGTCTCTCTCTTCACGAGCAAACTTAACTAACAGAGGACTGCTCTGCTCAGTCTATGTTCAGTGACAAACTGAGCCAGCATCAGACCATCTGTGTTAGTCTCTATCTCAATGAGCAAACACACAGCCAACATGAGATCATTAGGATGCTCTGGTCCACCAGTCTTCAGTGGAAAACTGAGCTTCCTCGAGGCTGCGCAATCTGGCAAAGTGGCACAGAGCCTACAAGAGCTCCTCATCGCAGTCGCATCTCTCCACCCGCGTGCGAGCCAGACGATTGGCTCTGTCCGGTGCACAGGAGGTGCCGTGGTCAGTCTTGGTCTCAGCGAGGCGAGGATCACTGGGTGAGCGCCATCAGGCGGTCTGCCGAGGCCAGCTCGGTCTGACCAGATGCATGGCGAACAGCTTGCTTGCCCTCTGCCGGTCGTCAGCAGCCGTTCCTGAGATTTGCACTGGAGATCTCGTTGCACTCGATCCACTTGGCTACCTCCATGGGCACCTGGGGCTTCTCGATGCCCGACTCCACATCCATCAGTTCTTTCATAATGTCGTTGGCACTGCAGTTGATGACCCTCTGTTGACACAGGACTATCGCCCGCACAAAGTCGTCTTTGGGCGTGATGAATCTGTGCTCCATGAAGATGGACTTCTCATCCCAGTAGATAATCTGCAACAAAGCCCAAGAATCATTTTCCACACCTATTCTGAGAGTACACATGATTTTAAAGCTAAAGTTCAGAAATGAAGTGTATCCACTAAGAATCATAGATACCGATGCATACGATCCACTGCTCAAAATATGAAATCCTGTGTAGCATTTTATAGAATGCCAGTGTAAAACTGTGTGAGATCAAAGTACTCTCAGGTAAATCATCACACCTTTCTGTCAAACAAGGCAGGAACTATATAGAAGGTTGAAAACAAAACAGTGCTAAAAAAATAGTTTTTTAGGCCCTCCTTCTTTTACTACATTGATTTTTGCATGTGTTTCTTCGTCCTTTACACATCTCCTGGAAGTCAGCGGTTTCTGCTGGAATATAGTCGAAGGTATGCTCAAGAAATTTCATTCATAGGAGGAACAGTGATAATTGCATAATTAATTTAGATGGTCAACTGAGTCTTTGATTTCTGTGCTTGACAATAAATGGCAGTTAAATGACTGACAAAATGAAATTTCAGACTGTGTACGTACAACAATTTAATGGGGAAAAATTCTGAATAAGTTCGCAGACCATGTGGTTTCCTGTAACTGAGGTTGCATGCTCTGTGACGTCAGCTTTAGCAACTGTTTTAGGCTGACATATTGCTTCTAACACACGTGAAGAACGAATTAAGTGATGATGGAGCAGTAAACAGATTGCAAGAAACATATCCCGGGAAGGAAAGGAGCAGTAGGATGTTCCTAGAACAATATTCCCTTTAATGTTAGAGTACATACATATTCACAGAAGACAGCAAATGTTAAGACATTTATGAAAGAAAGCTGCTAATCATTAAGGTAGCTTCCTGTATTTCTGTGAGTGAGACAGGCTGTACTATTATTTTTCCTATGGGACTTTCAGTGGCGACTGTGCCATTTTTTTTGTAGTAGGGTTAAAAATCCAACTAATTTTTCTAAAGCATGGCGTATTAACACTGACATTCTGCCCTTGTCTGAAGTGTGGTGTCTTTACATACATTGGCATTTCAAGTACTGCCAGCGAGGACTCATAATAATGTGGATACAGTTACCGACGACTAACAGTACCAGACTGCTTAAATTCTTCTTCCACCAATATTTCGATTCATCTTTACTATTTTTGACATGAAAACTTTCCTGGAACGGAACTAAAAACCAGTGTAAACGTTTCACCACTCTTGAGATTTAACCATTTTGGCTCATATAAAATACAGTTTCTGGATGTGATAAGTGTTGGGGAATGCTCAGTTTAATGTGAATAGACTATAGCATGTCAGATGCTTGATCTTCCTTGCATTATAGATAGAGCTAGACTATTGTGGAAAGGGGTGGGGGGAGGGAGAACCACGCCAGTTCTTGTATTGATTTCCCATGCGTGGACGGCAACGTGCACTACAGCCCGACATGGGCTTTACACTCCTCTTTCTAGCAGAAATTATCGACGTGCTGCGGTGGAATGTGTTGTAGTTGCGTGTGGACACAGCCGGGGAATTGCACGTACGTTGTAAACATCAGGCACGGAAGGACTGCACCCCCTACAGCTCACTGTAGAGGGGACGAAACTTGGGAAGGGGAGGAAATAACCGTTGAAAGATGTGAGCGGGCTACAGAGAATGTGAGCAGTTTCGCTGAGGTTTCTTAGGTACTTTATTCTATGGGTATTACTAAATACTAAGTCGGTCACGGTGAGGTAAATTCTACTGCAGGTTAGAAAGAAAGAAATTTGGTTTTATCGTGAGAGAGTTTAGTACAGTAATAATGTTTGCTGACAGTTTCGATGTTATCGATACAAATACGAAACCGATAAAATTAATTTTAAATTGGCTTGGAAGTAACATGTCGTTTAACAAAATTTTAAAGTGAAAAGAAGCCAGTTTCGCCTTTTTAAATTATCAACTTAACCTAGGCCTAACTTAAATTCAGGAAAGCTTCGTGATTAGTCAGTTTACAGCTCCTTACCGATACCAGCGCTCAAGCGACAGAAATGTTCCCTGCGACAAACTTTTAACACTGATCTTTCTAAGCTGTAGTAGAATTTTATTCGCGGTACTTGCATGAACTGATATAAGGGCGCCATCTGGTCACAGTAGAATTGCCAACTGTCCCGCTTTATACGGGATTCCCCGTATGAGATTAAATAAATTATCCAGTATGTATATTCGACGGAACGCCATATGCATCGTATTTAAAAAAAAAAAAAAAAAAAAAAAAAAGATTTGGTTTCAATATTATTACGGTAAATCTTAAAATGCTGGCAATCTTAGGTTACAGTTAGTTCGCGTGTCTGAGAGCTAGAGGCACTAGAGCGCTAAGGGCGATTGTGTCACGCACGACGGTTACATCACTGTCATTTAGCGAAAGGTACTGCTGTAATACAGTCTTCCCGTTGCCGGCTCGCGTGTGCGAAACGTGACGGACATTGTCGTCCTCGAGACTACCTCATATCGCACACCCCCGCATTCCGTCCCGTCACCATTACACGGGCTTCGTTTATTGTCATCCTACAGGGTTTGGCAGACGCCTACGAATGCTCAGAGGTATGTGAATCCTTAATTTTCTTAATACTTATGACAAAGAGTGCACTAGCCACGAATCCAAACAATGTGTCTTTGGCAGTTCTGCTAGCAATAATCAGGAAGAATCCCGACGTCTGATGAAACCAAGGAAACGATTCTTGCTCAGTTGGAATGCACTCTCTACCTCTCATGCCTTCTCTGGCGCAATCCATTGTCTTCGTGTTGTCGCGCTACCTCGTGTCGTGTGGCCGCACTGCTGAAGCATCACCCGCAGATTGTCTTCTGCAGTCGCAGATGTACTCTGTTTCATATAAGTTTGGTATAATTTGACAGATCCTTACGGGCAATAATTTGTAATATTGGGTGATTTGTTCCGGAATACAAGGCATACTTTACAGTACAAATGGTGAAATGGACATTTCAGGCTCATTTTAGAACCAAAATGTATTGCATTGTTCCCTCAAATTACAATATAATACACATTATTGCCCATAGCTATCTGTCAAATTTTACCAAACTTATATGATAGTGAGTATAACACAATGTGACTACTCTGCTGCGTGTATCACATCTCTGAACTTTTCCACGGTGGTGTAGCCTGGTTAAACTTTCGGAGGGACCCAGTCAGTTAAAACACGTGCTAAGAACATGATATAGATAAAATGCTTTTCGTTTATTGCTTAAAACAATGAGCCTTATGATATCCGCCTGGGTGGACACATTTTGTGCAGTCGAGACAACTAGCCAGTATGAGACAATCAGTGGTGACCCTATCATTTAATGACGTGTTGTCAATGATTAAGGTGTAGCGTATTTTAAAATATTCTGCACTCAGGTTTGGGTACCGCAAAAACGCCAACAACTTGTTCCAACGTATTATGTGCACCGCTGGAGTTTCGCATCATTGTTATTGGCAGAGTGTCTTTGTGGAAAGACTTTCTAATTTGAATGTACCATTCAGAAAAAAACTTACTGCGGTACTACACGTCCGTGATTTTCAGTAAAGCGATTAAGACACGATACAGTTAAAAGCAGCCAATCAGTGACCATAAATCAGAGTTGCAGATGTGCACACGAGGCACTGAAACAAACAGCTGCAGAAATATTTTCAACCAAATGTTGGTTGCCCTAATTATTGGTAGTGTTCCTAACATATATATATACACACGTGTAACATTCTTTGATAACTATTCCTAAGCAGACATTACTAATGTAAGTCGGGCTGATTTCTAACAATCTTGCAATGGTCGAAGCTGTGCACATCGCTCTACGACCTGGGCAGGCCGCCAGTTGGTTTTAGTGGTGTACTTAAAACCTTAAAGTGCAAATTTTGACGTTTACGACTCATTACGCAAAAACTACGGGAGATACACAAATTTCCTAAGAGGAAGATTTAATCACAATTCATGTCTTAAATAAGAAAAAAAAATATCTAGTACAGATATAAAAATAAAAAAAGCCGTTGAAAACTGAGGTGAACCTGCCCTTAAGGGTGCCGCCTACCCGCGCGCGAGAGGCGCAAAGGCGACGGAGCAGTAAGGTCGACCTTGAAGCGCGCATCAAATGCCGCGTCGCCTAAACGAGCCAAGCGAGAACCATATAATTTTATTGGTGAAAAGTCTGCAACTAAGTTCAGTGCAGGTCGTAACCTGAGTTTCACGAACTTTCTGTTAGTACATTTTGATGTACGAAAGTCTGAAAAGGCAGTTATTAGCCATGTTGGAGGGCTTATAAACAGTGTTTTTAATGAGCGTGACGTATTAACAATGAGGTTCCGACCTTGTCTGAAGTAGGTTTTCTGTTCGTACGTTGGCACAATGGGCACACGTGGATTATTTTCGCAGAGAAAACCTGTTTACGAACACACTGCAACGCATTTGAAGTGGGAGGTAGGCGGCCGCCTTAAGTGTGCCAGTCCACCTCGGTAAATTCCAACTCATTTACAAATATTTAGGTACCTACTGATGAAGTGACCGTCGGTTTTGATACATGGCTTACACAGACTGAGCTAGATGGCGCGGGTTTGAAACTCTGAAAATCTAGTTAACAATAAACCGATTCTATTCCCGATCCGGCTATTATGATTTATGTTTTACAATAAAATAAAAAATGTTTCAGTCAACTCATTACTCTTGACAAGACCTTTTCTTAAATTTTCGCTTTACAATGAACAACCCATACATAGATCCACGAATAGGTCGTGGAAATATTTTTGCACCGTTTTGTTTTAATGACTTAACGCAGATTGGCATCTCTGCTTCGTGGTCATTGGTGGTGTGCCTTTGATTGTGGCATCATACGTCTATGATTTGCCACTAGAACCCCAAGACAAGTGAGAGAACACATCCAATCACTAACTATGAATAGAGACCTGAAAAATTCGCGTTTTATTTTGGCGCCAAGCTAGAATTCCAGCAACTGTTAATCCATGCCACTTTCGCAATTGGCCTGTGACTTATTTGACACCTTCTGGAAGTCGCTCAGCCAATAGTACAGGAGCAACTAAATACAAGCCCATATCACTGCGTCATAGAGCAGCCAGTGAGCAGATAATGTCTGCTTGAATACACATATGTTCTTGGAGGCTAGGCACGTCACTGAACCCGTAAATTTTTCCTGTCTCTAACTATGAAGCACACGAGGCATAAAAAGGGACATGGAATTTTCGCGAAAAGAATTTTGTCCCGGTTTGTTTAGTGTCTTACATTCACATCTGTAATTCTGCTTCGTAGACAGTGATTGGGTGTTTTAACTGTCACGTGTCTTGAGGTTCTACCTGCAAATTACAAACGCATAGCGTTGCTTTAGCCTTGTTGTGATTGGCACAGACAAATTAGAGACGTCTTTTCCCATAGACACACTGCCAATAACCACGAAGCGTAACTGAGGATGTGCGCGTAAGGCATTGAAACAAATTGGGGCAATATTATTTTCGCGAAAAATGCATGGCCCTAGGCATAAACCAAATGATGCGAACACATTTTCGGCACAAAATCGTGGCTGTAGCCATACATACTGGATAAAATCTCCCTGTTTATCCCACGAACAAAAACTGCGGGTAAGAACTGCGGGTCAGTATTAATACTCATGACCAACCTAGTGCGCGCAAATTCCTGGATGAGCCACAGGTTGACGTGACAAGAAAGGGAGCCTGACACAAACATGGCGAACTTGTCCGGAATTGTTTTGAAAACCCAGCTGTGTTTGGCGTAGGGTAATGCTGCACTCGGCAGAGTGTTCCCATTATACCGCTGTCAGCATTCAGCATTTAGCAGTGCTGATTCGGCACGTATCCACCGTGACGGCACTGCGCGGCAAGAAAATAAAACTGCTACTTTCAGCCCGTCTTGCACCTTCAGATATATAGTCCGTTCACTTTAAAATGAGCACTCTCCAACATAACCAAAAACTGTATTTTATTGGGGGAAAGGTGATTCGTTTTCAGTGTGGTGAAACGTTTACACTGGTTTTTAGTTTCATGATAGTTTTCGTATTGAAATTAGTAAAGACGAATGCAAAATAGCCAAAAGAAAAGTTTAAGCAGTGCTCACTTTATTCTGAACAGTCCGTACCAAGGAATTTGCTTTGTTTTTAATAGGATCTTTACGTATGTATCTTATCTCTTGTTTCCTCTGAACAGGGAAAGAGAGGTACGTAGCTAAAGGCCTGAGGAATGCTTGTTTCTGTTCACTTTTCTACGCCACAATATGACAATAAGATATTTTAAATAACTAATCATAAAACATAAAAACAACCCATGTCACTGAAACACCATGAAATGCCCCCAATTAAAAACAAAGAAAAAATTATGCAGTAAATTAATAAACCAGAGGAAGCAGTTGTAAACAAATATAGCAAAGTGGAAGCAATTCATGATTGAAGTAATGATGGACAATCATACTAGGCATGGACAAAGAAAAAATGGGCAGAAGCTAAATTTCAAAGAACTGTAGGTTAAGTGTTACATTTGCAATTGGCCCTTGAATTATTTAGAACAATCTGGAAGGCGGTGAGCTAACAACGAAAAATCACCTAGATGCGGAACCAATGATGTGGTATGACTGTCTCAGCGAACAACCAATGAACACATGCTGTGTTCTTGAGAACACAGATGTGCTTAGAGCAGGGCGTAGCCAAGGGGATGTATCTCCCCAACCCTTCCCCGACCGCCACGGAATTCTGAGGAAATCATCATACTTTCCACTACAGTACTGAGGTTCTGAAGTAATAACTGCAGTAATACCAAGCAAATAAATTCAATGATTATTCTGCGTATGTATGTATGTACGGATATGCATACAGTACATTGCGACAAAAATATATCCCATCTCCCACTCCCAAAAAAAATCTGGCCACGCCCCTGGCTTAGAGGTTAGTCTACAGGACAGTAAACCTGCGAATATTTTCTGTCTTCATTCATAGACTTCACCAGGTGAGAAATATAAAAAACTAAATTTGATCCTCCCAGAATTTATTCCCCTCGCGTGCGTAAGTTCAGCCTTTTTTTCCTGCAGTTTACTGATATGGATCCGTACTCCCCCGCCCTCCTATCTCCCGTAGCCAATAAGAGGCGCGAAGTTATTTCCGGTCGCCCAGCACGCAACCTCCTGAATAAATGCGCTGCCGTGAGAATTTATTGGCGCCAAGTTTACAGCCATGTTCGGCACAGGCGCCTCCACAACTTTCAAACCGCTCTCCAAATATTGCAGTCCGATTTGATCCGGCTCAGAAGCTTCGAATAACGTTGATGTCAATGTGCATAGAGGCTTTGATAGAACCTAGTACTTGTAAAGCTTATATTCACCAAGCTGCGATGTATTCAGTAACCCAGTTCACTGTCATTTCAATGCGCTAGTGTGGGTTCAATATATCGATAAGGAAACAATGCGAATTACACATTATTAGCGACCCATGATTTTCGCGAAAATATTTTTTCATATATTTTTCTTTCAATGTCATATGTGCACATCTGTAACTCTGCTTCGTGGTTATTGGCAGCGTGTAGACGCACCACTTACTTGACTGGGCCAATCAGAACAAGGTTACTGCAACACCGCACGTCTGTGATTGGCGGGCACATTGACTACGAAACAGAATTGCAGGCGTGTGTGTGTGTGTGTGTATGTATGTGTAAGACATTGAAACAAAGTGAACCAATAAATTCACAGGAAAAAAATATTTTGTTGGTATTTACTTTTAGGCCACCACAAAACCGTTTTGTTGTCATCACTAAAATATCGTGGTCACCAAAAATTACTTTGTTATTACAAAATTATTTTACAGGGAAGACTTCCTACAAAATTGTTATTTGAATGCTGTTTCGCGAAAATCAGGGGCCCTTACTTATAACGATAGGTCAGATTTCGAACTCCTGTTTATGTTGGTTACTTTCATCGACTGTTTATAAAATTCGTCCTTGAAGGTTCGCATGAAAACATTCACTGGCCCGCGCTATCTTGTCAGATGTGCAGGCGGCAACTCACGTGAGCAACAGCATATCCGTCTCCGGTAGAAGCCCGCAATGTGGCAACCCTGCAGACAATATCTGATTATCTGTGAAACTAATCTTGTACCAATTTGTTTCAATGCCTTATGTGCACATCTTTACCTCTGCTTCGTGGTTAATAGCAGTGTGTCTTTGAACAAGTATTTGACTGACTTCATCTCATCGTTGTGTCGTTTTGTTGTTTTTCTGTTCGTGTCTGATATCTACTGAGGTTTTGTTTCGTCTCATCGTTGTGTCGTTTTGTTGTTTTTCTGTTTGTGTCTGATACCTACTGAGTTTTTGTTTCGTCTCATCGTTGTGTCGCATGTTAACTTGTTTTTATTATTTTTTATTTTTATTATTTTCATTTATTATCTGTTTGTTCTTTGTTTAATACGACCCGATTTTTTGGAATTTTATGTTGTGTATGTATCCCGTTGACTAAAGCATACTCTGCTTATTTACGTTTTTTTTTTATTATTTTTAGTTTTCTTTGACAGTCACTTATTTTGCAATGGAGTATGTCCAAGCAACTAAATCCAGTCATGCACTCCCATTGCACAGTTCTTTCAAATATAATATTTGACTATACCAAGGAGAATAATGTTACTGCGACACAATACGTCTGCGATTTGTGGGTAGAAACCTAAGACACTGAGAATTAAGTATATCCAATCACAGGCCATGAAGCAAAGCTACAAGTGTCCACATAAATAATTAAAACAAGATGGTACGAAATACTTTTCGCCAAAAATAAGCAGTTCTACTTAATACTCTGTCCTACACATGATCCGATCAGGAAAAGTGCACCGAAAGAAACGTATTGTTGACGGTACAGTACTTTTGTAAAAATAGGGACAACAACCCAGCTCGGTTGTAGGTACTATCTAAATTGTTCCTGTAACAATCTGTTCTGTAGAAGTAACAATATGTTCTGTAAAAAGAAAGATGCGCTCCTTCTTCAGAAATGATTGTTACAGGATCAACGTAGATAGTACCTATAACCTAACTGGATTGCTGTCCCTATTTTAACAGAAGTATTGTACTGATAACAGTATATTTCTTTGGTAGCCGTGGTGTAGCGTGAAACACTGATAGTGTGACCCTCGTCTGCAGGCTGGCCTCGGTCTTCTACCAGACATGGCTGTGACAACAATCTATAAACAAGTAGCTGAGGATTGAGTGAACATATTACAGCCAGCCTGCAGGTCGCTATACTCGCTCAATTGTAGAGTCCCAACTGTAAAAATAGAAAGGTAGGCAATTCTACGATATTGTTTAACGTCGTCAATAATGCGGATTGGACTACTAGCTGTAAATTATACCCGAGTATTTTTCGAAATTCAATTCCACTTGAATTTCTCTGTCTCTAAAAGAAAAACTTGCGAAGGTTTGTAGGCACCTTGCAAGACATTAACAGACACTTGAAATAAATAAGTGAAACTTATTGAAATAAACACTATAACTTCTAAATTATGTCATATAAGTTTGTTTGAAACAGTCACCTAGGCACCATAGTGGCTTAAAGTCGACCAATAATGAACGCTGCAGAGTACAGGAGTCGTGTCATATGAGTTATAGTGCACAGACGACTCGCTTCAATCTTGTCTCCATCTGCAGAAAATGGGCAAAGTTCTCAAAGTGTTAACAATGTGCTTGTTGTTCAGCTAAATCATAATGCTAAAATGCGCCATAGATCGAGCTCCAGCACGCAAGTTCGGCGTGGTCCTTGACATGAGGAGGAGCTGACGCATCTTTAGGCAGTTACAGTTGAAAGAACGCACGAAGTCTATTACAGGAACACAGCCCACTATTGCTGCTATTATCGAGTTCACGGAAGCCTTTGTTCGTGTTAAAACTGCAGAAAGATTACGATCGACCTCTCCAAGCTGATTAAACATGCTAACTGCTCGACGTGGTCTGGAGAACAGCAAAAATGCCGTGAAGTTTATCGGATTTCAAGATCGTATTAAAATAATTAATTATTTGAAAAAAAAATTAGCTGCGAAGTTTTATAAACACGTCTGTCAGTTTCATATCAGTGGTCGTTTCACTGGAAAACCTGGAAACGTTTTAAATATTGGCCGCTCGCAAAATAAGGTAAATTCTGTCGGAGCATGCATATCTTGCAGGAAATCCTGAAGACGGAGAAAAGATAGATTATCAAGAAATACAGGAAACATGAAAATAAATGTAAGGGCAGACATCACATTGAAGACAAAACATAGACCCAAGATTTTCTTGAAAATATTTATGTACCAACTTGTGTCAATGCCGTACGTGCACCTCTGAAATTCTGCTTCATTGTCGTTGGTAGCGTGTCTTATTGGAAAGACGTTTCTCATTGGACAGTATCAATCAGAATAACATTACTGCTCGACAAACCTAAGTGTGTCCTCGAAAAAAATGTGAACTACATCCGTCTCTCTCTCTCTCTCTGACATACCACACCCTGCTACTCTCCTTTGCCCCACTACACCCTCCCAGCCAATAGCGAGCAAGTAGCCTGGCCGTCGCGACAAGCACTGCGAACAGTCTCGTCAGGTGAAAAGTCCAGTGTGTAGTTAGTTGTCCAGGCCGTGACGTTTTTCACCGCGCATCTACAAGGTATATCATTGCACATGCCTATTAGACCTACTACATATGGTCGCTTACAATATGAATGGAGTATACATGGAGGGAGGGCTCCAAGACATTCCCCTCTACTACCTTCACACAGCGACCTCGAAACACTAGCGCTCTTACCTCCCCTACCTGGGGCTACACTTAGGTTTGTCAAGGAGTATTACAAAACTGCACGCATGTGATTTGCAGAAAAACGTTAAGACAATTTACAGTTTAAAACATCCAATCACTGACCATGAATCAGAGCTGCATGTGTGCACATGAAGCACTGAAACAAACTGGTTCAGAAATCTTTTCACAGAAACTATTGACAGGATATCCAGGAAGTACATGAATCATGAGAACAAGATAGAGAGCGCGACTCACCTTGGAGGTGATCCTGAAGACGGAGAAGGGCCTGATGAACCTGCGGTAGCGAATGGTACAGGAGCCCTGCACCACGGCACCTCCCTTGGACAGGATCTTCCGGTAGAGTCCCGTGCGCTCGTAGAAGTCTGCCCTGGCGAAATCCACCTCGCGCAGATATCGCACGTTGTTCATGTGGTACAGCAGCGTGTCCACGTCCGTTGTCAGGCACACCCCTGCACACACAGGCACACACACACTCAGTCGAGAAGTTAGTGAATGAAGAGATTTTGGTCAGCACTTAACATCTAGGTCCTAAGCGCCGGTGAGGGGTGACATGGTGTGGCTATGGAGCAGCGCCGGAATGAAGGGGCGGGGGAATCGGGAGATCCCGAGAAAACCGAAAAAGTTAGGGGAATTACAAGGAGATCCATCACAATACTCTAACTTACACACAAAATGCATCAAGTAACGCGAAAAGTTGTTTGGAAACAACCCCAGCGGAAGGAATAATGGCTGGGAACATACAAATTTCGCGGTATTATTGAACATCCGAAAGTTAATATGATCTAAGTGACTTGCATTGTTTGCCAACGGTTTGTGTAATGCACCTGAAGGACTTTATTGACCAATTACATAAGGTAAATTGTAAAATTTCCGTTATCCGGAAATGCAGGCACACAAAGATACGAAAGCCCAAAGCCTATGTCACGGAATTTTAGCCTGTATTCAAATAATGATGCGAAATTGTCATGCCTCTGGTTATAGAGGATGACTTACGAGTGCGGCATGTATGGGAGCACTGAGGAGAGAAAGGATAGCGATTTACATGTTAATTTATATTCGGAGGTGCTCAGTCACCGTTCACGATATCCGATATCGCCTTCGGAGAAGAACCATTTCCTTTCTTCGAGAAAAGGAAATCAATTGTTGTATGAAATAACTTACTAATGTAGAAGACAGTTTATGAGTAGTCGTTGACGAGTGTTCTTCGGGCATAAATATGCTTATTTGTTCATAGATTCCTAGGCATTGAAAAAAAAAAAACATTACATATCCTATATAAATGTGGGCTACGCCGAGATCAGTTGAGAAAGTCAGCGATGGTATGTGTAGATCTAGGTTCAACAGGTAACAGCCCCAACGAACATAAGTTAACGCGTAATTCCATATACTTACTTCCGCTAGGGCTCTGAGGTAGGTAGCGCCTTAATAATAGTGTTAGTGATTAACTGTTGAAGTACTTGTTTTTGTAAAATACAAATCTACGCGGAATACGTACAGTTATACGGAATACATAGAAACTGAACAGAGCAATTACCACATATTGGGAACTCAAACCGCACTAGCTGTTAGAACTATAACGGGAATTGATTCGCCAATCAGCAACTGAAGCCGAAAACACCAGAAAAAGATCCGACCAATAGTAGCAAATGGGACACACTTTTAGTATATAAGGATTAATGCTGCTTCTATATACATACTTATTCTGTGATACTACGGCAATTATCATGGTTTGAAAACGTACTAGGCCAGATTATAGGATAGTGATCACGGCCATAGAGGAACAGGTCTGGACACTTGAGTTGAAATTTGACCCCGTTATGACTGATTGGCGTCACTGGCACTCTGGGGTTGTTTTAACATTGCGTAAATGGGACTACAAGGAGCAAACTCGTGTCGGAGCTGCTAGAACTGCTAGTATGACGCTATACTGCAATCGCAATGTTAAAACAACACTTCATTGCTAGTGGCGCTTTCAGTCATAACGGGGTCAACTCAATAGCATTGGTAGATAGGCGAGTGTCCAGACCTGTACCTACTTCCACGACCGTGATAGTGATGCTATAATAAGCCGATCCTTGAAACTTCAGTAGGTAAACTAGTAGGCAAAATTTGGGTTCTTCTCGTCTGTGCAGGCAGAATGAATAATTTATCGAGTCGTTTCCTTAGATGAGATCTTGGGAGGAAAAATTTCGCTCTGCGTTCTCCCTTGCCGCTTTGTATGCATCGCTGCATTTATCTAGTTGTTTTCCTTCTTCTTCTCTCCAGCAACACACGTACGTGTTGCAACGTGAGAACAGTTAGCATGGCGCGTAATCAGAGTCAAGAGGAAAGTCCTGCTGATGTGAGGGCGACGCCACACTGTGACATCCGCGCAGCAGCCAAAGATGTGGGTCTGCGAGGAGGAAAACCAGCAAATACGAGCAGTCTTCCCGGGATAGTGAAGTCACAGAAATGCGATTGGTTCCACAAACACAGGCCTCGTTGCCAGATAGTCGGGTGACAAGGCGAGAGGCGTATGAGCTAATCTGATCCTGCCTTGCGACCAGCTTGCCAACAGTGTTGCCAGCTAACCCAATTTACTGCTGCCATGGATAGAGGCAGGCATATTTCGCAGGAATATTCCGAGATAAAATATGTTTAAGAATGTATTACGATCGTTCACATATCTTAATCGATTCAGTTACGTCTTGCAGGCAATTGACTTTGGAATCACAAATAACAATGGTACAGTGCCGAAATTACCTAAAAGTAGCTCGATCGAATACGAAAACGTCCACTGGCTAAAGGAAAGCTGATGGTGCAGTATTGAAGTCTGCCGTAACTTCAGAATGTTTCACCAGAGCTTAAGGTGGCCGACTACCCAGGCCGCAGAGCTGTGAGTGGAGCTCCGGCAGTTACGAGATTATTGTAAAATTGCTCATCGCACGAGAGTGACGTCTGCTTAGGAATATCATTCAAAGAACATGACACGTGTGTATACCCATTCAGTGAGTGAGTGAAGAGGTTTTGGTCAGCGCTTATCATCGAGGTCTTAAGCGCTGGCGAGGGGTGATATGATGTGAGTATGGAGCATCGCCGGAATGAATGGACGGGGAAACGGGAGATCCCCGAGAAAACCCGCCGACCAACGGCATCGTCCGGCTCGATTCCCACATGTGAAAATTCGGGGACCGACCCCGCCGGGAATCGAACCCGGATCGCCTTGGTTGGAGCCACCGCGGGCCCCCTATACCCATTCAAGTTCACCAGTACCTACGAAAACATTTTTCTAGCGCCTGGCAATGGCGAAAATGGGAGTTTTTGCGGGTTTTATTTGTGTGTGAATATCTTAGCGCAGAACTATTTTAAGGGTATAGACGTGTTCAATACACCTTAATATCTAATATTACATCATAAAATGACAGGATCATCACTGAATGTCTCATACAGACGCATTGTCGACGAGAAGACGGCAGTCTAGTTCAGTGACTAGCACCTAGAGACTAGTGAGAGGCGAGATACCCGTGCTGTGCCCTCCTTACTACTTCCGCACTTCTAGGCCTCGAAGTCGCGATATACGTTCACACGGAAATAAATACTTTGTGGCAGCTACAAACTATTTTGTGTGTGTCCATCCTGAAAAATTTAATTTGTGGTTTTCACAAAAATGTTTTGTTGTCGCCACTAAAATTTTGTGGTCAACACTAATTTATTTTGTAGCTACTAGAAAATTATTTTGCAGGTTGGACTACCTACAAAAATTTTTCTTTCAGTGCACCCAGACGGCCACCTTAATAACTGCCTTCTTGAACTAATATCCGACAAGCGTATACTACATAGGTTTTTATTCATTTTATTCATTAGTATCACTCTACAGCGACGTGAAAATAGGCGTCTCGCTTGTTAAACAACAGGAAACCATACAATCCCCTTGTATTCTGGCGTCTGTAAACAGGAAGCCGTACAGTTGCCTTGTATTCTGGCGTCTGTAAACAGCGGGCTTCGCAATTCTCAGCGTCTTCGAGGAGCGGTCGGTAGGTTGTTTGTTCATCGTCTGCTAGCCTCGTCGGGAATTTAAGTTCCGGCGTTGCCCCAACACACTGGGTTAGGTGCTGGACCACTGGAAGATAGTTTCGCTTTCTGCAAGGTACACATTACGTGACATTCTCTCAACCTGACGTGGCGTTTAATTACGAACTTGATGGCCCAGTTAGAAACGGAAACCAACCAAAAATGAAATTTTTTTATAAATTATGTACTGAAAAAAATACTTATTAGTCACTGCAAAATACTTTATTTAAAATGGACCTTACCAAAATTTTTTGTAGTGTCCACAAAAAACTTTTACTGTCCCCAATAAAGTTTTGCAGTGACTACAAAAAAAATTTGTAACGACTAGGCCTACAAAAAAATTTGGTAAGGTCCATTTTAACAAAATATTTTGCAGTGACTAATAAGTATTTTTTTCAGTGACCCAGTTGAAAACATAAACAACATGTAGATATACTTGATTTAATAATATAGCTCGTTATTATATTTACCAGCAAAGATTTAAAATTCAATTTAATTTTAATGGTTATAATTTCACCAAAAGTAGACTAAATCCTTTTTAACCACCTTAAATAGTTGCCTCTGTATTTTTGTTCCAAACAACATCAACAAAATGTGCAGTTATCTCATTTTTCAACAAAGCACACACACACACACACACACACACACTTCTACCGAGATTTTTGAGATGCTTTCCTTTTGAACTGGGCCATCGTGCATTGTGATAGGTTAACGAACAATATGTCAATGTACTTAATCACATGTTCAAGAATGAATGCAATCAAGTAATTAACAATCGATTAGTATCACAATTAATCGATGCTCTTCGATCCTAATGGTGCGTTACGAGGCGGTAGAAAAGCATAACATCAACTGCCATCTTGGATTAGTATATTTCTCGTAATAAGTTTTGTTTCCGATTAATTTTTATACATTTGCCCACTACGGGTCATACGCTATGACACGGGGAACAGTTTAAATATTACATTAATGAAAGTGTTTGATTGGACTTGCAGAACTGCATTAGAAGAATTTTAAAACATGTCTGTCTTGCAATACCGCAAACTTAAGTATTGGCATTGTTTTATATTCAATACAGTACGTCCCATAAGTCCGGTCTCGTAGGGTAAATATAACTGGGTTAAATACTGAACGTTGTAGTAGTGATGCAGAGTGTTCAAGTACGACGGCAGCAGTGTGTTCACCTCCACGTGCCATTACAACAGAAAATAATTTAATTTATGGCCATGAAATAGCTTTGCACATGCGGAATCCGATTTTTCCTATGAGACCGAACTTACGGGACATCCTGTATTTCCAGTAAGTCATACTCCACGGCCAGTAATGGTCACAGTAATAAAAGTATATTGGTAGGTTGATGGATGTTCGAATTAAATTCCTAGCCTTCACGAGTAAACTACGTCCAAAGTGACATAAGATAAAAGATGTTAAAATTTCATTTAATCGGCAGCTCGAGAATCCACATCTGGGTCGGGATAATGTGAGATGTTTTTATACCACTGTTATTTCCCTGTCACTTTTGACATAAAACAAATCACCCTAACAAACACTCAAAGCACTTGTGCTCAAAAAGTTATAATTTTTTAAAAAATTATTTGTCTAGACAAGGCGGTCTTCCATTACTGGGATGCAGCATGGTGGTAGTGCTAAAGAGCGTAAATGTTAGGGGAGGGGGGGGGGGGGGTTGAGAAACTTGCAGCAGCGCGCACTGCGTCACGACGCCAGACGCTGAAAGGGCGTATCGATCGACCTTGGCGTGCCCTCTGCGTGTGCCCCTCACTCCCCTCTTCCATCACCTTCCCACCACCATCCATTGCAATCTTCCCCTTTCGCCATCATGGCGGTTAGCAAACTGCGGGCCGCAAACCTCTCCCGTCTCCCTTACAGGATCAATCAGTGTCGCCAACTTGGTGGAATTTAATAGATATTCATTTTGGCGGGGAGTGGAATTTTTAGTGGCGTTAAAAACCGTTTCAGAAATCATATAGTTACATGTCAAAGTTCACACAAGCTGTTGTAAACTTGTACGATTAAACTACACCAGTACTTTAAATGCATATTTTTACAACCTTATCTTTTAAAACATTACTTAAATTATATATGTGTATTTTTGACGTTATTTCCTATATTTGGCGGTAATTTAAAGGATTTTATATAAATATTAGGTCGATTTTTTTTTAAAAAAATTGTCTAATGATACATTACAAGTCATTTTAAAACTTAACAGGCCGTTCTTCTGGAAATCTCGAAACAGTATGTAAATGCTGTGCAAAGTGTTTATGTTTGGGGCAATTTGTAGTTTCTGCATGTCTCTAGTAATGAAACTGGTAAATATTTATAGGCCTACAGTTGGCAGTACTTTTGGATACAAGATGTATTTCAAACAACAGTAAGTTCGCGTCATTCTCGCTGTTGCTGCTAAGACAGTTTACACCTTTTAGACGGTGCTGAGCAAATAATAAAAAGCAACTATATTCAAGCCCACTCATGTATGAGCCAGCAGCCAATGAGGAGCTGTTGTCGGCTTCAGTAAACGCGTGTGCTGTGTTAGATTTAGTCTAAGAGCTCTTGAAAAGTTAATCCCTGATATGACGTCACATATGCCGCTGCTCGAATTCCCAGCAAGGGCTCGTATGCACCCTAGAATGTCCCCTTCAACCAAGGATCGAACCACTTACTATTCTCTAGCCCTAGATCGGAATTCGCAAAATGCATCCTAATTCACGAGAGGAACAAGGACTCAAGGGCAAATGATCTAGGGCACGCTTCACTGAACTCGGAACACAGCCGTATTCTTGTAGGCTGGGTTTACAGGTCAGAGAAACCCGAGAATTCTTCAGGTCTGGAATGAAAGGAAAGCACAAGTTGTCGCTGGGGAGAAGCTGGTAGCACGCTCGGCCAGTATCGCGTGTGGATACACTGTAATATGCAGACCAATCACCCGGGTCGAGGGTGACTTGACCTTGACCTTCACGACACGAACCTGGACCTGCTTCTGCAAGTATACAAGACGGAACAACCCGAGGCTAATATAATCCGTGTTCATAAGTTCCACTCCGGTGAGGCTTCCCCCACCACGTGAACGCGCCTTACTGCTGTACCACAATTTTGCACCAATTTGTTTGAATGTCCAGGGGCGTAGTCAGAAGGCGGGGGGGGGGGGGATATCGAGATATACCTATCCCCCTCCCCGAGATTAATATATACTGCTTGAAGATAAAATTAGCAGTGTTTTATTCACAGTTTAAGTACAAAAACTGCTTAAATAACATCATTTTACACATTGAAACCAAATATTTTCCGGGGGAAGACCTCCGGACCCCTCGCTTCATGACGTGTGATCGGTTATCCCCGTATTGTGTTGTGAAAATTCTCTCGTTGGTGTCCCACCCTTCCCCTTGAACATAAATCCTGGCTACGCCAAAGTCTTACGTACACATATGCAGCTTTGCTTCATAGTTATTGGTAGAGACCTGAAAATTTTGCGTTTTCTTTTAGGCGTGAGCTAGAGTTCCAGAAACGATAGGTCTGTATCACGTTTATAATTGGCCGTTGACTAACACGACACTTCCTGGAAGTAGTTGAGCCAATAATAAAACTGTAGCTGAATACAGGCCCGCTTCACATTGTCAGCGAGCAGCTAATAAAGCGCTGCTGTCTACACGATTTCACAAATATTCTTCGAGGCTAGCCTACAGCTCAGTGAACTCGCGAATTTTTCAGGTCTCTAGTTATTGGATAGAACGAATAAGTGCAGAGGCGTTGCTCATTTGACTGTGTCAATCATAATAATATTTCTGAGGCACCACACGTCTGTGATTTGACGATATAAATCCTAAATACTGAGAGTTAAACACAGCCAATCACTTACCTCGAAGCAGAGCTGCACAGTAAGGCATTGAAACTAAGCGGTGAAGAAATCTTTCCACAAAAAATCAGGGGTCCCTAGCTTTAAGTGAGGTTGTAAAGATCTATGTTAAAAGTTTGGCACAGGGAAAATGTCTGCCGCTAGAGTGATGTTATCAGAGAGAGTCGTAAACTGACAAATCACTGAGCTTTCCTGAATTCTAAGTTACATGAAATTGATAAACTGAAAGCCGAAATATATTTGTCTCTCCCTTTAAAATAACATTAAGTTAACTTATCTCTTGCTAAGCCAAGCTAAATTTAATTTTACTACGTACTCGTATTTTATTAGACAAGTTAGCGATAGTAACGCAAGTAGAGTCAGAATTTTTACCTCCGCCAAACTCTCACATAAGAAATCACGTTTTCTTTCCAACAAATAGTATAATTAAGATTCTACTATTCCCCTGGTGTACGAATTCTTTGTTTTAAAACTGCAATATTTGTTTTTTAGAGTATAGATCAATAATATTCGTTTGAAGAACCAATTTAATGTGCGTCTTTTTTAACATTTCTGCCCTAAATGTGCATTACTTAGTAAATGCAATTTGTAAATAGTGATAAAAAAAAACTAGTACACATTTTTTTTCTATCGCAGTTTACAAATTGCATTTAACACATAAGACAAATTTACTGCAAACATGTTAAAGAACTCATACATTAAATTGGTTCTTCAAACACACATTTTTTTATTTCTACTCTAAAACCAATATTGCGGCTTCAAAACAAAGAATTTGTATATCAGGCGTACAGTGGAATCTCAAAGTAAACTAATAATGCGAAAGTGGAGAGGTTAAGAACATCTTAAGCCTCTTCACTTCACTTGGAGGAGTATCGATATATCGCAGCGTCACTGGGGCGCGGCGATAGTTGTGTGCGGAGCGGGTGGTGCTATGGTGGAATGTGGTTCCCTAGATGGACGAGTGTTTGCGCCGGCAGCGAGAGGCTCCTGACCTTGGTCAGTGCCTGCCTCGTTCATCTGCTCGTCGACATGTTCGCGCGCGAGTTTTATACCCGCACCTCGGGGTCGCACAGTTGTGTCGACCAGACACGCATTGCGGCTGCGCGCACGACGGGCTGTTTGTCTTCGGCGACGTCGCGGATGTGTTTACCAAGCACTACATCGCTTGCTGAGGACACAGACTGAGTGAGAGATTTTGGTCAGCGCCCAGCATCGAGGTCTGTAGCGCTGCTGAGGGGTGACATGAGGTGGGTATGGGGCAGCGCCGGAATGAAGGGGAGGGGAAAACGGGAGATCCCCGAGAAAACCCGCCGACCAACGGCATTGTCCGGAACGATTCTCACATGCGAAAATCCCCGCCGGGAATCGAACCCAGATCGCCTTGGTGGGATGGGTATGGTCTGACCATTCGGCCACCGCGGTCCCCAGAGGACAGATGTTCAGGTTTCATGGGGCATAGTGATGGTATATCGCGAACATTTTTGGGCCAACATACCTTTCAAAACACTAGTTTCTCGCAAAATGTATGATTGGGTGATACACGTCTGACACAACGTAGCGGTCTGCAGGCCAATAACAGGCATGAAATATTACAGTAGCAGGATTCTTATTGGCTCAGTCAAATATGGTAACAGCTCCAAGTGAGCTTTTGATAAGATGAATGCACGTTGAAACCTAGCAAACGGTCAAGATTTCCGGCGATAAACCACAGGCATGGGACATAACTAGAGAACAGACCCAACAGTAATTCAGACGTGAAATGGCGTAGCGGTTTATTTGAAACGGGCGAGCTTTGCCTCTAATTGGCTGCTCGAGGCTGTTGATACTATCCCTGCAACTGTTTGGCCCATGCGTATTACAGCAGGTTACCTATTGGCCTGGCTGCCGGCTAGCAGGTCAGCCGCATTACACTGATTGGCTGTTGGCGCTTTCGTCATGTTTCTAGCCAGGGAAAACATTTCGTTGGCATGTGTGACTGAGTTTGACGTCCTTTCAGCTATTTAATTTATGTATTCTTAAATATTCTGTGCCTAGATCCCGGAACGTTGCTCAAATTAATCTCCAGCCAAGAATGATTTTAAGCGCAATCATGTGTATTTTGGCTTCTATATTAGATTGCGATATTTAAGGGGGTCGCCTAGTAGGAGGTATTTTGCACATGCGACGAATGCGTAGAAGAGCGGAAGCGATAAGGACGACACAGGACACGTATCAGGCTTCTCCCTAGTCTCTAGGTACAAGTCATAGAACGTGCGTGAGTAGTAAGCCCTTACAAACTGAATTTTAGTACAGTATTTTATTCAATAATATCCTTAAGAGGAGTCCTTCGCGGTGTCAAATTTCCACCATTGACGCGTGGTAGCAGCGTAGCGATAAGAGCCAGTGTTCCACACTTGACGAGAAGCATATCGCCTCTATTAGCAGCGCGCCAAACTGACGTGCAAGGTTTCCGTTGTAGTCTTTTAACTATGGGACTGTAAGCGGTGGCCCCAATATTTTATTTTGGAATAGTATGAAGCAAAGACCAACGCATGCCTCTCGTTTTGCACTTTACGAAATCAAGTAATATTTTCGGAGTTACAACAGTTTAAAAACCCCGTTTTTAGCCATTTTGAGAGGCCCGAATATCATGTTTCTAACAAGCGTGCTGCATTTTCGAAAAATAGAAGCATGGTTTCAAGTGTGTGTTCTTTTCGTAGGTAAACATAATATGAATAAGTTAAGTGGTTTCGTGTAAAAATCTATGCGCGTGACACGCTGCAACGCCGTCCATGCGCCAGTCGAGGACTCCTCTTAAGTAAGAAACATAAAATGACAATACTAAGAAAATGTTTTAATGTTACCGATATCTTCAAACTCGCAGCAAATATTATAAGCGGTTCACTTAAATTGGGCACTTACCAACACTTATGATAACAAGGAAATGTACACTATTTGGGTCATAGTTTTGAGGGTTGTGAAGTGTTTACATTGTTTTAGTAACACAAAAGTTTCCATACTTATGTTGGAAAATATGGAGGCAAAATTGCTGAAAGAAAACTGTCAACAGTGCTCACTTTATCGTTAAAATTAGAGGGGCAGTCACCCCGAACTGCGTACATCTTTTGTACTTTCTAGATATCTCAAGACGGTTTATTGAGCAACATGACATGCGTAATAAAATCGATCCTCTTGTTACAAGTGCGCAAGACACACAGTTTTCGTCCGAAAGGAACTTGAAATTGGGGCTGCGGTAACGTAAGTACATTCCGGCCCAGATATAAGGCGACTTTTGTTTATGTTCCAATTAATTAAAACTGAAATTTCGTGTAAACACGGTAACCCCCACCATTTTCGAGTACCTACTCAAAGTTTTAATTTCCTGACGAATACTGTGGTGTGTTGAAAACCTGGCAGGCAGGCAACACGCACAACTGCCAAGAACTAATGGTTGCGGATATCGATGAAGCAAGGTAAGTATCAGCGATAAGAAATGACGTAAATTATGGTAACTTAAAACAGTAGGATATTACACGTCTACATACGTAGGATCTGTGTGCATGGGCGTCACCAGGAATTTTTTCAAGGGGGGGGGGGCGGCAAGATTTAGAAATTTAAGTTTAGCTATCATAAAACGAATCTATTATAAGCAAAAACGTATACTTTTTGCAGCGTCTGACGACACATACCATTGTTTTGCAGCATTTGACGCAAATTAAGACCTTTTCACAATGCCTGACACAATTAGTGACCTTTTTTTTGTAGGAGTCACCATGTTCCAGGGGGGGGGGAACTGCTCCCCTTTGCCCACCCCCCCCCCCTCGTGACGCCCATGTCTGTGTGCACTTCTTAACAATGGAGACGAGACAGTGAGCAATTTTTGTGGCATTTAAAGCAAGAGTATAGAAAGAACAGATGACTAACAGTTATGCGTGCAATAGTAAAGATTACGCAGTAGTAATCGATTACGTATGGTACCATCACATTCCAATATCCGAACCTACTAAAGCTACCAGATTCCTCTCATGTGTAAGACTTGAAGCGTGTGTGTTTGCTTATCCTGGATGATGTGTAGGCCTACATCGAAACTGGATTACAGCGTATGAATTGGTTACTATTGCCAACTAGTTACACGAGGCTCTTACTATGCACATACGTACTACAATCACATCACAAGGACAGCGGCGGTCAGACGGCTAGCGTGCTCGCCTCCCATCAAGGAGATCCGGCCAGGTAAACCGGTATCTTTGGACGAAGGAATGGTACCTTGGTGATGATGTCGTAAACGATTCAGTGGCGAGACTTAGACCTTAGACGAGATGTTTCAAGGCGCCCAGGATTCGTTGCGCGGGACGACGAGCCTACGGCGTGTCGGCGCCTCGTTGTTTCTACTAGTATCAGAGCTGTGTATGTAAACCGGTTCTGGCCGAACGACGAGTCATCGAAGCTGATGAAATTCGGTGCGCCGTGCGGAAGTTTTTGTTTTCTCTCAGCCGGTACACAAACCACGCGCCGTGTCACGTGATTAATATTACCTTACTAGTCTACGTGCCGTGTTTCTTATAACTTCAGTAAATGTTGACAGCTACTTAAGGGAAATCACTGTTTGTATTATGCGTATGTGTGTCACAATGCAAGGCAAAACTAAAACACATATTTTGAAATGAACACCTGAGGTTCATTTTGTATCTGAAAGCTGTCCTCTGACATTAAACCAAGCACCTACAACACTTAAAAAGTAATGTCCCCTCAGGACTGAAATTTTACTGAAGTTACGTAGAGTACAATACCCCAATATCTCCAGTCGGCGTTTCACTTACAATCTACAACTGTGCGGGTCGTGACCTTGAGCTTACACATAGGCTTCTCTAGTAGAAGTCCTACATATACGACACAACTGCTAGTTTGTTCATCTCGGTTAGGTCCACAGTCTTACAGGATCTTTTCGACTGTCTTTCCAGTACTCTGAAAACAACGAACAAATAAGTATTTCCGTTCTGAAAATAACACTCGAAAACACTTACTCGTAAATTTGTATATCTAAATTCACTGTTTTTTTGGCGGAAATAATTTTGTACCTACTTTTTTTCAGTGTCTGACACGCACATCTGCAGTTGCGCTTCATGGTTATTGGACAACATGAATTGCACATGCGTCGCTCAATTTGCTGTTCCAATCAGAATAATGTCACTGAGACACCACACGACATTGACATGCGGTTCGATTCCCCAGACGCCGAGAGTTGAAAGAATTATATCATTGACCACGAAGCTGAGCTGCAGATGTGCACATAAGCCACTGAAATAATTTCATGCAACTTCCTTTAAACCGCTTACTTGTTCAGTTACGTTTATATAAGAAAAGACCAAATAATTGAAACTAAGCTTCTATAGTCTAAAAAAATTCACTACACTTGTAAGAAACAAGATTTTCCGTCCTCTCAAAATGAGTTCATTAAGAGCAAAAAAGAGAGGCACGCTTTGGACTTTATTTCATACTAACCAAAATCCAAAAAATAAAATTTAAGGTCACCGCACATAGTCCTATAGGAAAAAGACTACAAGGAAAACATCGCATATAACTTTGGTGCAGTGTAGATAGAGGTGATATGCTTCTCGTCGAGCGTAGTACTCCGGAGAACATCTCTAAATTGTTGTCACGAGTCAAACGCTGAAGTTTGAAACCGGTGCACACTTCTCTTATGTTTTCATGAAATAAGTTAGGGCGCAGAAATGGCAGGGCAGGGTCGCCAGGACACGCAGTGGACAGTGATTGGCATGCAGGTCGCGCGAAACGTCGCCCGAGGACAAACACCATCGTACGTCCCTGCACGTGTGCTGCTATTGTGAGCCGCAGTTACTGGCATCCGCCCAACAAGGTAAATGTTAGCGGCCATCCCTGATAGACTCGCCTATCAGCCGGCCCATACTCTTCTGAGAACTGGCGAGACACGCGCAGACATTTATCCTCCCTGGAATACACCCTCTGGCTAGTGTATCGCGTGATGGTGCGTACTCCCGTCTGTATTTGTCATTCCTGCCAGAGTTTACCTCTCGTGGAAGTCTGCACATCTTTCCTTATAGAGGGCGCAGTTTGGCAACACTGCACCACATAGTGAGTGAAGTGTTACTTTAGCGTTCACCAAAATATGTACTGTCATAGATCCGCTGAATTTTGGTGAGCAGAATTTTCCAAAGATTTTAATTCCTTATGTGCACATCAGCAACGCTCTTTGTGGTCAGTGATTGGATGAATTTAACTCTCGTCGTCTCGGGATTCAACCGGCAAATCACAGGCTGTGGTGTTGCGATAACCTTGTTCTGGTTGGCACAGTCAAATGAACAATGCCTCTGCACAAATACACGCTGTCAATAACCCCGAAGCAGAACTGCAGATGTACATGTAAGGCATTCAAACAAAGCGGTCCAAAATTATTTTCTCCTAAAATCATTGCTTTCAATATTCTCTTCAAACAAAACGTATTGTATGTGCAATGTCTCAAAGAATGCTGTTACGTTAAGCTACTTTACCAGGTCGTATTCTGGGTGCTTAGTAATACTTGTTACAATTTTTTTCTAAAACTTCTTTTTTGTGTGAAGGATTTTAAGATACGCTGATTCTGTGGTGAAAAGAATTTAACACCAACATATTTTAGTTTTTCATATGCTCATCTACAGCTCTGATTCGTGGATATTGTACAGGAAACATTTGTGCAGAGGCGTAGCTCATTTTACTGTGGCTATCAGAATAACGTTACTGAGACACTACACATCTTAGATCTGTGGGTAGAATCCCTATACACTGAGAGTTAAAAACATTCTATCATATACCACGAGGCAGAGCTGCAGATGTGCAGATAGACATAGAAACTAACTGTCCCGAAATTCTTTACACCATAAGTTATCTGCAATAAAGATCTCAGCACACCTTTTTGTTTGATATATTTTGCTTTTAAAGTATTGCAATGCAATATACAAACACTGATTTCCCATCTGAACTGCGAGTCTGCATGCAAGGTTGGTAGGCAGAACCGTAGCAATATCTAGCAGAAGACTGTGATCTTGTATGTGGCAACCCTGCCAACAAGGATAATTTTCCAGTCGTTTTAAGTGTTATCGCAGCTGTGGTTTCCCTGATTCTTTTTTCCGCCCTGAATAAAGCAGAGCTGGGATGGTTCGTTAAGACCCCATTCCAGACCTGACCAAATTCCTTTGCAGGGTCATGAGAGTATACATGTTACAGGATGGCTCTTAGTTCCTTTTAGGACCGAGTCTTGAAATAAGGAAAAACTCTCGGTGCGAGGCCTAAGTGGTTTGTGGCTGAGGGAACAATCAGATAGCAGTAAAGGTTTGGGAAGGGGTGCGGCGGAGGTATCCAATTGCCAGCGGAAGAGAGCTCGCCTAGCAAATGTAGGAATATTTATGTGATAGACATTTAAAATTGGTTGAATAAAATCGATCAAGGGGTAATTAGTTGCATAATTTTTAATGTTTATAAATTTGTTTTCGAACTATAAGTGAAGTATTTTTGTCAGATAACCAATTACAATC
>PNEQ01085422.1:0-47775 GCA_003012365.1 Medauroidea extradentata | reverse complement strand
GGTCCTTTATACTTGTAAATTCTTCGCATGTTATGTCAGTTTTAAAAATAAATCTAGGCTTTGATACTCTGAGGGTATGTTTAATGCATGAATGAGGAAAAATACACAGTTTACTAAAGAACGGGATTTATGGTATTGTGAAAAAAGGTTGAATTATATTAATGTGTCTTACGGAGATTGTAAAGGAGATAAAATATTATGACTGGATACTTAAAGTAAAAACTTAAATATATGAATTGATGTCCAACACATGTGGATGTTTACAACCAAGATAAGTAAAAGATCTAAATGGAATAGTAAAGGGTGGGGACACTCATATTGAGGTCTAAGACTTAGGTCCCACAAGTTGATGTCTAGAAGAGTGGTCTAAAGGAGTGAGGTACTACATGGATGCCATCCTGAAAGCACTATCTAGGTCAATGAGTTGTTTTGCCAATACAAATGAAGTAGTACTGTTTAAGTGTAATTGTATGTGTGTGTGTGTTGTTAGTGGAGGGAGAGGGGGTTATGTGCAGGGTGTGTGTATGGTGTATGTAGTGTGTCTGTATGTGGAGTATTAGTTTGTGGGCGGTGGTGTGTGTGTGTCAATACGTACCCTTGATGTGAGTTGGGTGTGGAGGGTGTGTGGGTATGTGACGTGTGTGTGGGGTGGGTGTGTGTGTGGGCGAGTGGTTTGGAGTGCGTAGTGTGTTAGCATGTATGTGTGGCATGATTAGGGTGTGTAGGGCGTGTGGGTATGTGGGGTAAGTGTGTGTGTGTGTTTGCATTGGTAAGGTGTAGGGTCTATGGATGTGGGTATATGGTGTGTAGTGTGTGGGTGGAGGTGGGGGTGTGTGCGAGTGGTATGTGTAGAGTGTGTTGGTATGTGCAGTAAGTGTGTGTGGAGTGTGTTGGTATGGGCAGAAAGTGTGTGTGTGGAGTGTGTGGTGTGGGTTAGTGTGTATGTGTGGCCTGAGTAGGGTGTGTGGGAATGTAGATTAAGTTTGTGTGTTTGCGTGGTATGGCATAGGGTCTAGGGTGTGGGTATATGAATGTAGTATGTGTGTTGGTAGGTTGGGGTTGTAGGTGTGCATGCATGCTTGAGGTTCTCTATATGTTATCCAGTCTATGGAAGGTGAGTATGGGATTTTTCATATCTTGAAGTCATTAAGCCTTTCAATACACTTTACATATGTTAATAGTTATATGTGCTTTCATGTTACTCGAAGATTTTAGTCAATATTCTAACTGCTTGTTTAGGCTACACGAAATGGATCGAGATAAAAGTTTCCACTTGAAATGATGCAACATCCACTATACTCTATATAATTTAAGATTTATTTACAGTGGTATAGTAGTCATGACCGATTTTCCGGGTGTGCAGGGTTATGTGATGGTTGGTGAAGGATGGAGGTTTTCAGATGCTGGCAACCTGCTTCGCAAATATATAAATGAGTTTTATCGTGAGGGCTTCGTTGCCTTTCTGTATTAGGCTCCATGGGCGTATGTTAGGCTTGGTTAGCTCATTGGGTTAGATGACTTTATTATGTGCAAGGTATTTGCAAAAGTTAGAATCTAGATATGTGTTGTTTTTTTATGTATGGTACTTAATGGCGATTGGAAGATATGTTTAGGTACATAAAATGGTTTATCTGAGCAGTTAGAAAAATTAAAAATATTACTTTGTCACTAAATATTAATTTGTGTTGTGAAGGAGTTTTTTTTAAAAATATATAATGTATGCGAAAATATATTTCGATAGTTGTAAGGGGGAAGAGTACGAGAGGGTTTATTTTTTATGTGGATGCTATGTATACATATGTGATTGTTTTGAATTCAACACATGCTTATAACATACTGTATGCAAGTTTGTGATGCATAACATTCTGTTCTGGGACAGGGATTTGAGCCGGGATCAATTAGATTAGAAGCCAAATACCCTACCTAGACCAAAGTGTTATAAGTGTATTGCTGACCTTTTTTGTACCCTCATCTAAATTGAATACGAAATATATATTTTAGCTTTCTATAGCTTTATTTGTATCATTTATTACTTTTATTTATTTATTTTCCACTAAAAGGTAAATACAAATAAAAAAATAGTTCTTTAAATGTTTTTATTTACAGAAAACTACAAAAAAAATTTCATACATTTATTTTTAACAAAATCTACCCCCCTTCAAGTTTTAAGTCTCATTTTTACATATACTGTGGGTTAACATTATTCCAATGTTACACATACCATGGGTTGTTATAAAACCAGAGTCTCATGGCTTCGGAGTTACACTGGGCACAGAACAGAGTTTTATCACACTTGTGATGTATGTTAGGGTACATTTTTATGAGTTTTCTGAACTTAGGACAGCCAAACTGTTTGTGTGCATCGATAATTCTAACACTGTTCGAGCACACACCATGTAACATAAATTTTTGATCGTTTCCGATGACGAACATAGGGACATCTTCATTTATGATAGTACCCACCACATAGAATATCTTACAGAAAGGGATAACACCGGAATCCCACCTGAGTCCATGTTTTTGGTACGTCTGTAGACGGTATGCTTGTTGTGTGATACGGCTTAGATGATCCCAGGGGCAGGGAGGTTCGAATGTGAAAAGATTGGTTGACAGGACATCGTCACTGTCCGATATCGACACTTGTTTAATGGTGAAAGTGTCTTGTGATTCGAATCCCTGAATGTTGCAATATACATCACTGCTAGAAAATTTATTGAGGCTAATAAACGATACGTCGATGAACTCCTTACACGCTTCTTTCTGGCAGGGTATTGTTGACGCTTGAAGTTTGTGGGCTGTGGCGTTATGTACCAACTCTCTCGCGATGTGGTGTGACCGTATCAGAAGCACAATCCCTGTAGCTCTATACACAAGACAGGCAGCTGCAGGTATCCTCGTCTAGATGCAAGTAGCGTTCTAGCATAGAATTGGATTTCGTGTTGAGAATATGCTTGTTAATCAAATTATGGTCGGTCGGAACAATGTGACTCTAGCGCAAGTGGTTTTCTGAAGACTGATCATGCAGAGTTTGTTACGTGCTGATATATGTAGAGAGATAAGGGAACGAATGATGGAGGGGGTAGGAGTGACGCTATATTGCGACACCATTCTGGCGTCATGCTTTAGGAATTGGCTGTCTCGGTGGTAGAGTGAGGAGAGAGTCCAAAGGTTAGTATTGCATCATACTGCGAAACATGTTGTGTGCTGAATCAGCAATGACTGGTATTGGGGGGTGGGGGTGGTAATTTGCTATCGAGAAAGATGTTGAATGTCGCCTACAGAGTTGTGTCATGTTGCACACCAATATGATGTCATGTCTCTGGAATGTGGTGATTTATGTGATGGGGAGCCAAAGGTAGGTATTGCACCACACTGCAACACATGTATATGCTGACTCTGGAGGAGTGGGAGGTGGTATAGGATGACATCATGGTATGGAGGCGAGGAGTGTCATGTGATGAACACGTGATTGGCATGCATGTGCTGACTTGGGAAGAAAGGAAAATAATAATGGCTTGAGAAGATGAGGGGAGGGGTAGCCATCTGCCAATGACATAGTGTAAGATATTGGGGGAGGGTGCTAAGGAAGCCTTGTCTAGGCATATAGTGTTGGTTTTTTTAATTTAATAGAAAAAAATACTTTCTGTATGAGGTATGAGTGAGGTTAGGAAGGAATGCGAAACCGAAATGTTTTCGGAAGGCTTGGAGGAGACCACTATAGTGAATTTATTATAATTCGTTCAAGGATAGTTGGAATAGGAGTTGGGTTTAAGATATTAGCATGGGGAAGGGTAGTGAGTCTGTCCAATTGTGGTGTATTTATTTGCATAGTTTAATTTTCTCTAAAAATGTATTTTTCATTATGAAATATTAGTGGGGTGTGTTTGGAATGCAAAATCGAAATAATTTGGGAAGACTCGAAGAAAACCCCTATATTTTATTTGATTGAATTTATTTAAACTGGTTCGGGAATAGCTAAGATAGGGGTCATGTTTAAGTAATTAGCTGGGGAAGGGTGGAGGGACAATGTTCAGTTGCGTTGTGGTCAATTACTTAAATTATTTTACTAGAAAGATGTAGTTTCATTATGAAGTATGAGTGGGAGTTGATAGGAATGATAAATCGAAAAATTTTCGGAAGCCTCTGAGAAAACCCTTATAGTTTATTTGATTGGATTTATTGAAACTTGTTCGGGAATAACTAATATAGGGGTCGGCTTTAAGTTATTAGCTGGGGAATGGAGGTGGGACCTCGTTCGGGTGCGGTAATGTAAATTACTTAACTTATTTTTACTAGAAAGATATTTTTACGTTTTGAAGTATGGGTTGGGGCTGATAGGAATGCGAGTTAGAAAAAAATTTCGGAAGACTCGGAGAAAACCCCAAACTTGTTTTATTGAATTTATTGTAAATCGTTCGGGGAAAAGCTAGGGGGTGTGGTGGGGGAGCTCGCCTACGTGTGATATAGTTAATTACTTAAATTAATTTGTTAACGAGATATTTTATATTATGAGGTGAAAGTGAGGTTAGGTTGGAATGAAAATTAGAAAAAATTTTCAGAAGACTCGGAGGAAACCCCTAAACTTTATTTTATTGGACTTTATGGTAATAGTTCGGGGATAGCTAGGATAGGAGTCGGGTTTAGGTTATTAGCTGGGGAAGGGGAGGCGGAACCCGTTTAGCTGTGGTAATGTAAATTACTTAACATATGTTTACTATAAATACGTTTTTACACTGTGAGGTATGAGTGGGGGTTAGTAGGAATGCGAATTAGAAATAATTTCGAAGACTCGGAGGAAACCCCTTCAAGAAGGTTGCCTACATAAAACAATTGACGTTAGGTATTGCGAACAAGATGGATGCCGGAAACAAGATGGCGGGTATAAAATGTAATGATTTTTAAATTTTTGAATTTTTTGAAATTTTGGAATTTTGGAAAATTTTGAAAGTGACGTCAACCAAGATGGTGGCTGGTGACGCCATCCAAGATGGCGGCCAGTGACGTCATCCAAGATGGCGGCGGTGACGTCATCCAAGATGGCGGCCGGTGACTTCATTCTCGAATCCGACAATCCGATCCCACGTCCCATGTGCCAGAACATACCAAAATATACTACTGATGTGAGATATTTTGTATCTGTAATACTTTGTTTTATGGTTGTTTCTGATGTTTTTATTGTAAAGAACCACTAAAGTGATGATCAGTCGCGAATTTAGAGGGGGGCCATGGGGTCCGTCCTCCTCCCTTTTATGGTCAGATTTATTTTATTTTGTTACTTTTTTTCTAATTAAATTTTTTTATTAGCACTTTTCATCTAAGACATAATGTATTTTATATTTTCTTACTTATGTAATTAAATTTTTTGTATGTTAACTTCTTAAAAAGCACCTTTTTGCATATGTGGAATCGAAATTTTCCCGGGGGAGGACCCCTGGACCCCACACATTTTCGCTTAGGGTGTATGTATACTCATTTTTAAGGCATAACCCCCTCCCCTTTCACGTTATGATGGATCCACCACTGGTGATGGTGTTACACGTTTTGTGAAGTTAAGTCACAATGGATCAGCAGTGGTCTGTCAAAGAAGGATAGACCCTCTGGGTCACACCAATGTTCAGCCAATGTTTTAACTGTAAAGATGTAAGCGAGTAGTCGGACCGTAACGTCACCGCGACTGTCAATTGAATATTACCTTACCGTTAAAATATGTACTATACTCTGTCCACTCTTTGCAGCAGAAATAAAAACTGCTAACCAAATAAATCAAAACAATTGAACTATATCTTGATTCCTCATATTGTCACTGTGCCATAACGCAAATACCACGTATTTTTCAATATTTCAAATTAAATCTATGCTGTGCAAAAATTTTACTGTCTTTCACTTGAATGAATTAGCTGCAATCTTAAAATGGATAGAGTATAGTTTCAATCTCGCTGTACGAGAATGAAAATACACGTACACTACATATTGATACAATACAGGTAACTGTTGTTATCTGATTATTGGAAAATTTGTGCACTTTCGTAACTTCATTATCGTGTTTTACAAATACGTTTCCTATCTCCATTATTGAAATCGGTAAACAGCTATAATCATTTGACGTTATTCTGGTTATGTTTTCATTTGTTAGGTTGGTTTTAATAACTGATAATATGCATAAGAATAACATTTGTAATACTTAAAGAGTAAAGTGTAGCGGACATACACACGCAAGACAATAAATGCCACGTATTTGTAACAATATTGATACTTCTGTGAACATTAAGTATAATTAAACCTGTCGTCAAACTATGATGCTATGTATCTGGGAAAGCGGATCGACATTCGCATTCATTCTTAATGTATCTGAAAAACATACATATTTATTAGAAGGACAGGTTATTTAATGTCTGACATGTTATGTTAAATGCTAGTGTAAATAACAAACAAAACATACTGAATGTTGCATTTCCATTGCATCTGTAACAAGCATTATTGAACTGTCCCGATGTTACACATTTAGTATCTTGACGTTTTCAAAATGATAATTTAAATAAAATTAGAATACAGATTACTTCGACTGCATATGTTTATTTAATCTGAATGACCTATACGGACTATACTCCATTATGCAGACAGAGATGTCATTATATGTATACATATCTAACTTCCATCCCAACACATATTGCAAGTGGACATGTGTCATCTCTGTATTTACTAAATGGTTAATTCGACGCACTGGTTCAACCAATATACAGTGGCTGGTCGCTTGAGGAAGGTTTGAACGGGTGCTGCTCCAATCCTATAACAGGACCTGTGCCCAGCGTAGTTCCAACGGAACGCTATTCGTTGCTCTGCAGGGTGCCTAAATGCCAGGCTCCCGCTTGTACACAGCCGATGATTGCCGACGTGGACTTTAACTATTTCAGTAGCCCACTTTTTGTGACCGTGACTTTACATGACGAATTTTAACTTTTAGGGTTAAGTTGCGCCTACGTCGAGGAAAGTAGACTCATTAGTTTTGTTGGTAACTATTTGTTAAATTTATTGATCACTAAGTGAACTGCTTATGCGCCGCGAATACAAAAATCGTGTCGTTAATTGAATTTGATACATATATCTATATTTTAGTAAACTTGAAACACAGTTTCAATCTGTTGAATTAAGGCGTGCTAATTGTTACTTCGAAAAAAATTAGAATTATTTGCAACAACTTAAACGTTTAGCGCAGCACATATCACTGAGAGAAAGAATTGTTTCATTATACTACATGTATTTTTATAGGTGATGTTTGCTTCAGCTAAACAATATTTTGTTAGTAAGAACAAGCTTGGAGCCCTCCAAACAAATTTAATTATTTCCGTCGAACAAATTATTCATTTAAACGCACTTTGTTTGTGCCAAACGTATATTTGGTTACTATAGGACGTCAAATAAATATTTTGTGTAAACAAACAACTTGTTACAACTTGTCATCTGGCGTGCGTGAGCGACAAGATGGCGAACACTGTATACCTCAACTTTCAAAATATAAGCTTGTGCAACAAGTAGGACGTCTAGACTGTTAATGAGCATAATTAAAGTATCTTAATTTTAGCTGTAACAATTTCAGAGTGGTTAATTCAATCGATCACAAAAGAAAATGCTATAAACTTGAAAAACACCGCAGCTGCACGTCTCGTTCTTTGTGCTGCGGTGCACGACAATAATTTGGTAATATTATTTGACGTCGTTTATCTTTTCGCAGACGGAAAACAAACACGTTTGAAAATAAAGCAGTACAATCTGATTTAATGTTAGGACCAACTATTCCTATACAAATAATAATCACGATGTCGGAGAAGCATTCGTAGCTCAGTTGGAGCCGACCCCCGGTGGCTCAGTTGGTTGAGCGGCCGACTTTGGTGCGGGGGGTTCTGGGTTCGTTTCCCAGATCTGGCTGGGTGTAAATTTGTGTTGTCCATTTGGGTCCCGAAAATTGTCACAATGCAAATTGTCTCACGTAAAGTACTGAGGTCACTCAAATTACGTCACATTAAAGGGGGGAATGGTTGGTGCAGTGGTGGTGCGGAAGCTTCCGCATCGTTGCTGCACCAAACATTATATATATATATATATATATATATATATATATATATATATATAAGTTGGTTAGGTCGTGAGCAGAAAAAGGCAGGTGAAGGGATAATGGGTCAAATCCCGGCCCGACAGTACCTGTTTTTTAGGTCTTAAAATTTCAGAAATTTTTAAATTTAATATAATATAATTTTTTTAGTTCTTAAAATATTGCATGTGCGTTTAATATGTCCAACGAAATATTTTTATGACCATCTAAATATTTAGTACTGCTAACAAAATTCTGCTTTTTGCCTCAATCAAATCAAGGAACCAAAATAATTTGGCACGAGCAAACAAATATTTCGTTGCCCCTATACAAACAAATGATTTGGTTGAGTCAAACAAATTTTGTTTTCTCCAACAATTTTTTTCTCTGTGTATACAACCATATATTTAATCTACTTGTTTAAGAATACGTAAGTGTTCGATATTGTGATTGTACTTAAACTCTGTTTGACACATTTTTGTCAGTGGTACATTAATTACATTTTTAAATTTCTTAGCTTAAAGTTTTACTTTCATTAGTGATATCTTCAATTTTTATTTTATTTATTTACTAATAATGACTTATTCGTCCAGCAACTTTGAAGAATTGATTAATATAAAGTTAAGTTATTTTTTGCTGATGATGTTATGCAAATATGTACTATGAAAGCTTTGTTTCTCTTGTAACTATTTGTTTTTGTACCCGTAATAGTGTAATTTGAGTAAGAAAAGTTTTATTTAAAATTTCTTTACTTATTAGTTAATATTTACTCACGTTAACATTTTGCTTATTGTATTATGATATGTTTATCGTTAGATTTTCGTAATGCAGAGTGAAAACGTGATGGTCGGTAACGCAATATAGTGTCTGATTTGCATAAGGAGGTTTCAGTTTGATCTTAATCGGCTGCAGTATCATTTGAATTATAAACTCTTTTACCATCCAGTACTTAGGAGCTTGTTCGGATTGGTATATTGTCTAGATGTGAACAATCCTAATCCCGTGCAATGTTTAACATTATCTTAATTATTCTGAGGATATAATTACAATTTTTAAGCCTATATGTTTTTGAACTGAGAATATTATTTAAGTCCGGTTATTTAATAAAATGTGCACAATACTACAGATAAAAACGCTAGCACAAAGAGTGATAAGTTCTTTCTACAAAATTTGGCGTGTAAATAAACTTCACCGCCCTCCACGTGCCACAAAATCGCTCTAAAATAATAAACCACAATTTCAAATTGAAGTAATATAATATAAATAACTTTATAATACTTATGAATATTATCTTTATACATATAATTAACTGTAAAAATATTATACATAGGTATATACGCGCTTTTTATTAATTTTATTAAGTTTTGTCATAGTAATTTTTTCTTGGCAAGCATTATATTTTTTCAGCACATGTTAATCAAATGGAATAATAACACTCAAATAATTCCGGTCCTGGATCCAGAAAAATATTCACTTCCAGAAACATCACACCAAAATTCCATAGTGCAGCTTCAGTGGATTAACTCTCCCTTGCAGGTAAGTGATTATAACTTTATTATTAAAATCTAACTTTCTCTTAAAATTACCATATAAAAGTTTAAAGTTTAGGTAGTCTCAACTTGCTAAAGTTTTCAAGAAAAATTTTAAAAGCAACATTAGAACACATATTGATTTTTATAACATTTATTTTTATTTATAGGAAATGAAATTAATTTTGAACATCGTCGTTATTTCAATTATAGTTTTGTGAACGAGGTTATTTATAGTCATTGTGCTCACGTTACTTTCCTTGTAAATATGTTGCTAATACAAACATTTGCGATGTATTTCGTCCAGTTGTTGGGCGTTGTGTAGAGTGTTATAAATAAACAAATAATTTATTTTTTACAAGTCAATTGTAGTCGACATCGTAATTAAAAAATAATTTTCAAATGTAGTTAGACTTTTTTATTTAATAATTTGAATTGAGCAGAGAAAACATAAATATGATTAAGTAAAACTTTTATTCGTACTGAAAATACTTTGAACTACGCGTGTGAAACAGATTAAAATAAATATTTTTTTAATATAGAGTAATGTGATGAAAATAGGAACATTTATGCTTTTACATAAACAAGGTTCACATGCATGGCGAAAAAAGGCAGTGTTGTACAAATCGTAATACTGTGCATATTGAAGGCGTTGTCTATGGAAAATGCATATGGACCACTGATTCACAAAAGTGACTTAAGTCATATATCGATTGTATATTTCTTAACTATTTCATATAGAATCACACTCTGTTGTTTCGTATTTCTGTTACATAAAATATTAATGTTATGTTTGTAATCGTTTTAGTTGAAAAACACGCCGAAGAAATCTTTTTACAATTTCTCTCAAAGTACTTAGTTCTGATAAATGTCTCTTTTAAACACAATTATGCATTTGTTACATAGTACGAATTGTATTTCTAATATTATTTGTGTATTATTATTATTGTATTTATCATTATATAAGTCCTTGATTTTGATGCGATTTCTACATGGCAATTATTTTACTTAGCAAAAATAAGTTTCGCTTCACAATTGACAATCGTGCGCTTAGCATATTACATACATAACTTGTAATGAGACACCACTTAACAACGCTCCCTGGTTGTGCCTGAGGAAACACACGAAAATCCCTTTTCAGTCATGACACCACCAAGGATGGCGCGCAAAAGTCTATCACGACCGTTCCCATGCTAGACGACGACAGGCACCTTAAGAAAGCCCAAACCGAAAATAACTTGTTGCATTAGAGAGGGGGGAAAATAATGGAACTTATTTGAGGGCAGCTCACTGTTGAATTGGAGGGAACATTATGTAATTGTTCACCTTTTCCTCCCCCTACCCATTTGTGCTTAAACATCTCTTCTTCATTGTGCTCAGCACAATCTCTAATAGTCTGCTCTACATTAGTCACAAATTCCAGTAACTTCTGTAGAGTGGTAGCCTCAGCCACAAACATAAAGAAACGACTGTTTCTAGGCAGAAAATTGTGGAATCTGAGTCTAGTAAAATAAGACTCATCACAAGGTATTCCCGAGACAGAAACTAAACCCATAATCTCTCTAATAAACTTTTGCATAATCTGACTTGAACGCTGATATTTTTCCATCAGCTGTAAACGCAACTTCAAAAGAGCCTGATCAGATGAAACAAGGTACAAAACTTTCACGAGATAATTTGTCAATCGACCAAACTTCCTTACGAGCTTGACAAAAGACAGGCTGAAATAACTCAGGTACTTTAAAAACAGCTAAAGTATAGATGGTCTGACTAGAACAAATATCTAACTCCAACACCTTATTAAATTGAACCAAAAAATCTACATATCATATCATGTAAACGAGTCGATTTCAACACAGGAACTTTAGTTGGAAATTCCAGAGGTATCCTACTTAAAGATTTTAACAGTGGCTCGGACTCACCTTTACCGCCATCCGATGGAGAACGCCGACCAAACTTCGTGCCTTGACGCGCAGCTGATCAATCCCGTTCTCTGCTAACATATCCTCGCCTACATCGGTAAGCATAGCAGCTAGCGATGCTTTCGACAATTTCTGAATCCACCCTGCAGACATCATGTATTTTTACTTTACAAACCAAAATGCACATTCAGTAGAGAAAAACACCATAAAGTAAACAAGAAAAAACCCAGGCACAAAGAACCCAAAATTAAGAGTACAGTCATGTGAAATATATTTTCCTTACTAAGTTTACACACCTCAGTAGCCTTTCTGCGGAGCTTTATTGCAGTATCAGTTTCCTCCCATCTAACTCCATGCACCAACAACAAATGTCTTAATTCGGATTTATTCAAGCGGTAAATAAAGACCACGACTCTGACATGCCCCTACGATCCCAATTCCAACAAATTCCAAGACCTAACCCAAGACGTATAGTGCACATTCTTGAAACGCCACTAGGTGGTGCCTGAGGAAACACCTGAAAAAGTCTTTTCAGTCAAGACACCATCAAGGATGGCGCGCGAAAGTTTATCACCACTGTTCCCATGCTATATGACGACCGACACTTTAGGAAAATGTATAAATGGTAAATATCTTGTTGCATTACGGAGGGGGAAAAAGAATAGAACTAATTTGAGGGCAGCCTTACTCACAATAATCACTATCTATGAAAAGTCTTGCTTTGTATTCAATAACACAGAATTTATTACAACAAATTCTTCCAATCAATTTACTTCAGAAGAAAATAACCTTAACACCCTTGCCAAGAAGATAACTTTGTGAATAAATTAAGAAAAATATAGCTACATACAAAAACTTTGGTCAGCCAAGTATTAAGCGAAAATTTCCAAAAACTTAACATAATTATAGATGCAACGAATACTACAACAATAATACTTTGTACTTCTAGAAACATACTTTCAGTATCTAAGACGATTTCAAAGAACTCAAAAGTACTTCTAACCTACATGGATCAATCATACAATACATTAAAATAGTTTTGAATACAGTAATCCACTTAACTTGTGCAGAGAGTAGCATCATGACGCCCCAGAAATCCGAGTGTGTCAGTCGGACCACAGAGACGCATATTTATAGTAGAAATTCTGCTCCAACCCCTAAATTTTCCCGACCAATAATATTTTACATTGCGTCACTTGAGTGCACCAAACATCCTCTATACTAGGGAGGCGCTATCTACAAAAGTAGTCTTGCCAACCACATAAAAACATAAAGTTGGAAAAATTCTCGGCGAGAGACAGCCCATATGACTTCCAACATCCAGTCACGATGTAAATGACATCACTGACGTCACAGCTAACGTAGGTAGGATCACCACTGGCTTCCTTCTTCTTACTTAAACCATTGGGTAAAATATTCCAATCATTACTCTATGCTTGAACGATCACCGTGGCAGGATACAGTCGCGCCGGTAGGTGTGAAACTTCGGTTAATTTGTCAAACGTAATTTTAGGCAATTTGAGCGGCATAGCCATAATTGAGGGATCACAGTTGATATTCACTCGTAAATGCGTGGAAAAGCAACAGTTTACGCCAACGTGTGTTTTATTTTGATTTTTAATCACATGCACATATACATCACTCCAACAAACAATCCCACTGCAAGTGTCCGATCACGAGTCTTCATGCTGACTGACTGCCATGTCCAGCCCAGCAAACCTGCTGCCAGCCCGCCTGCCGGTCCCAACCCCCATCCACCAGTGTCCTAACGGTCATTGTTCGTCTCCCTTCACATTCCTAAGCCATTGTCAATTGGCGTGCCTTGCCTCGGTGGTAAGGTGGGGTTGAGCCAGCACCAGTGCTTGCCCCTGACATGCTCCAAAGCATGCCTTCACTCAAACAGCCTCAACATGCCGCCCACCTTGAAAGGTTGCTCTTTCAACAAGCATAGTACACATACTAAATTTATACACACAGTATTTTGTCTCTACAAAATTTGGTGTCTCTGCACATAACTGGCACTTGACACAGGATATACAGATACATTAATAAAAAAACTGCCGATGACCATCCCTAACAATTGCTCAGTGGTGTACTTGCACCCACATTACTGTGATACTTGATCACCACATTACATTTCACCGATCATAATTAGTTACAGAAGGGCAATGGACACAGTCGATTTATTGCTCGCTTGAGAAGACCTGTTGTTGTTTTCACTGTTACGACACGGACTCTTCCATCATCTCCAGTATGAAGGTCAGTGATGTGTCCCATCGACCACTTGAGAGGAGGGAGGTTGTCTTCCTTGATGACAACCAACTCCCCGACTGTAAGATTCTTGATCTCCGAAGTCCACTTGACACGATGCTGGAGTACAGCCAGGTACTCCTTGGACCAGCGTGTCCAGAAGTGTTGGACTAGTTGTTGAGTGTGTTGCCATCTTGACAACCTGTTTATTGGTACATCCTGAAGGCTGGGCTCAACTGGTGCATCACCAGTTAGGAAGTGTCCAGGAGTGAGTGGCAGGTGGTCACTAAGATCACTGTAGAGGGGAGTCAGGGGACGTGAATTAAGACAGGCCTCTATTTGTGTCAGGCAAGTGTACATTTCTTCGTAGGTCAAGAGGGCTGATCCTACTAACTTTTGCAAGTGCTGTTTGAATGATTTTACTGCAATTTCCCATAGACCACCAAAATGGGGCAATCGAGGGGGTGCAAAATGCTATTCAATATGTTCCTTGGCCAACAAATGTCTCACAGCTCTTTGATGTTCATCTGTGTGATAGAGTTCAAACAATTCCTTCAGCTCTTGTTGTGCTCCGATGAAATTTGTGGCATTATCTGAGTAGATGTGAGCACATTTACCCCGTCTTGCGATGAACCTTTTCAATGCAGCCAAGAATGCGGCAGTTGTGAGACCTGTAACTAGCTATAAGTGGATTGCCTTCGTGCTACAGCATACAAAGAGTGAGACATAGGCCTTGACAGAAGTGCCCCCACACTTCAGATTCGGGGGAATCATCAGTGGTTTACAGAAATCGATACCTGTGTGCAGGAATGATCTTGAAGGTTGCACTCTCTGTGGTGGAAGGTCTTCCATGAGCAGCTGAGCCACCTTGGGTTTGGCTCTAAAACAGTGTACACAATCATGAACTGTCTTGCGTGCTAAATTGCGACCATTCAATGGCCAATACCTCTGTATAATGGCTTCAAGCACCAGCTGTGGTCCTGCATGCATGTGTCGAGAGTGTTCATTAGCTGCGATTAGTTTTGCTACCTTACTGGACCGTGAAAGTAGTATTGGATGTCTTTGATTATATGTTGCTAACGACTTCTGATCCTTCCACCTACCCGAATAAGGCCTGCATCATCGAGAAAGGGATTTAACATCTTGATGCTGCTCTTCGGACTGACTTGCCTTCCAGTCTTCAGATTGCATAGTTCCTGCCGAAATTCCTTCTCTTGTTCCAACTTGATGATCTCATCCAATGCTGACGATAGTTTCAACATGCTTAAATGTCCCTTGATCTATTCTGGTGGTGGCCGTGTTGCATTTGTAATGAATCTCCAGCAGAATGCTAGTACACATTGCAGTTTGTGCAGAGATGAATACCTGTCCACTATCTCTATGTCTGGGGATGTGGCGAGCAGGGTGCATAGCTGTTTTCCTTCTGGTGCATTAACAATATTTATTTTTACTGGTTGTGACCATTCATTGGTTTCCTTACACAGCCAAGATGGGCCAGCCCACCATTGCTGCAACTCAGTAAGATGCTTTGGTGCTACCCCTCTTGATACATGGTCTGCAGGATTGTCCTCTGTAGACACATGTACATGTCGTATCTTGTGTCAAGTCTTGAATTTCCGACACCCTGTTGGCGACAAATGTTTTCCAGTTGCAGGATGGAGCATTCAGCCATGCAAGAACAACAGTTGAATCTGACCATAGACAGCACAAACTATAAGACAGATCCAGTATCTTAATGGTTTTTTTATTAAGTGTGACAGCAGCAGGGCTTTACACAGCTCCAGTCGAGGTAACGATATCCTCTTTAATGGTGCAACCCTTGACCTTGAACATATCAAGTTGACACGGATGCATCCACTATGATCTGTATGACGGAGATAGATGCAAGCACCGTATGCCAGTTCAGAGGCATCACAGAAGCCATGAAATTGAATATCATTTGTGTCACTTGGAATCACACACCTTGTAATTTTAATTTTGTCGAGTACTGCTAAATCTTCTCGAAACTGGCTCCATACTGTGTGCTGAAAGGCCGGAAGTGATTCATCCCATTCCAATTGCATCTGCCATAGGGTTTGCATTATAAGCTTGGCCTTCAGTATAACTGGGGCGATAAGTCCCAGTGGGTCGAATATTTGAGCAATGTATGATAGGACAGTTCATTTGGTAATCCAGAACGTTGTGATGAACCCTTAATATTGTAGTAAAAGTAGTCCTCTCTTGAGTTCCATAGGATAACAAGTGTTTTGCTTGCGTGATTGTCCGATGGTTGTACTCCTTTGATTTCTCGAGCTTCTTCTGGCATATGCTTTAGAACATCTTGGTTTTTGCATGTCCACTTTTGTAGGTGAAAACCTCCCCGTTGCAGCAGAGTTGTTAGATCTCGTTGCAATATTAAGGCCTTGTCTATGGTGTCTGCACCAGTCATTACATCGTCTACATAGAAATCTCTTCTTAGGAACTCAGAGGCATCTGGGAAATCTTGTGATTCATCTGATGCTAATTGATGGAGTGTTCTGACAGCTAAAAATGGAGCATATGCTGTCCCTTAGGTAACAGTCAAAAGCCTGAAGTTATGAAGGTCCTCAGTAAGGTCTCCTCGCAATATTATTCTTTGCAGATCAGCATGGGAGGGGTCAATGAGAATTTGATGGTACATCATTGCAATATCATCTGTCATAGCAATCTTATGGGTGCGAAACCTAACCAGAATGGAAAACAAGTCTTGCTGAATGGTGGGTCCAACCATCAGTATATCATTAAGTGATGTGCCTGATGATGACTTTGCAGAGGCATCAAATACCACACACAGTTTTGTTGTTGTGCTGGACTCCTTCAGGACTGCATGATGGGGTAAGTAAAAGTGATCACATGCAGTATCGCTACAGTTATTGTATGTGAATAATTCCATGTGATTCTGTAGTTGGTATTCCTTCATAAACTCCGAATAGACTTGTTTGAGCAGAGGATCCTTATTGAACTTTCTCTCCAGTTGGTGCATCCTAGAGGTTGCAACATCCTTCGAGATTCCAAGAGCCTCAGCCTTGCTCTTCAAGGGTAACTTGACAATGTATCTACCATTGTCATCTCGTTTGGTGTTCTCCTGGTAATGTGCTTCACAGTATGCTTCTTCAGGTGAAAGATGTGTTTTATTAAGACATCCATCAAGCTGACAAAATTTCTGTAACTGTTTGTGCAGATCATCATTTGTGACAAGATGGCAGGCAAATGAGGTGTCCAAAGTTGGCACTGACTTGGCTCTTCCAGATGCTACCCATCCAAGTGCCATCTTCAGGAATGTGGGTGCATGCTCAACAGATCTTATCTGGCCAATACATAGCAGATTCATAAATATTTCTGCACCCAACAGCATATCAATTCTGCCTGGTGAATCGAAACCTGGATCTGCAAGCTGAATAGATGGTGGTATCTTCCACTGTGTTAGATCAACCTGAACAGTTGGTAGGTGATGAGTGATTGTAGGAAGCACTAGACAGTTAAAATTGCAAGAGTATGCATTTATTCGCGACTGGATTTTACAGAATACACTGGAATGTGCCTGTGCTTCTGACTGTCCTACGCCACAAATTGGAGATGACATTCTCTGTTTTTCAGGCGCAATAGTTGCACAGCATGCTCAGTGATGAAGTTCGGCTGTGACCCAGAATCCAGCAATACTCGCATTGGTTTCACATCACCACGAGAATCTCGTACATTAACCAAAGCTGTGGACAACATAATCTGCACCATTCCTATTGTACCATTCGCCATACATGATACTGTGGTATTGTTGCTTGTGTCGTGTCCATCTTGTGATCTATTATCTCCTAGCAGTGATGTGTGTGCCTCCCCAGAGGCTGCAAGGGCTGTGTTGGCTGGGTGTAACAACGAATTATGCTTGCAACTACAATGCTTGCACATGCCAGATGTGCACTGATTTACCTGGTGGCCAGTCTTGAGACAGTTGAAACATATCCCAAGCTTCTTCACCACCTGCATGGGTTCTGCTACTGGCATTTCACGGAAGGTATCACACTGATACAGTGGATGACCTGACTCACACACCTTACACCTTATGCCCTGTGCTGTGACGCAAGTTGCATTGTTTGTGTACTGTCTACGAGATGCTGTGTTGGACCCCTTGGTGGAAGTTTAATTTTGCCCAAACTTCCTGCGTGATCTACTCAAGAGAACAGCCTCTAGAATTTGGCACTGCTGCTGGAGAAATTTGGATTGTTCCTCGAAGGTAGGGAGCTCTGTAACTGGGGTTACAGTTTCCCACTCTCGTAGGGTTGTAACGTCCAATTTGCTGGTAACTAGATGAATAAGGAGAGTATCCCAACTGTCTTTGGGCTGTTTTAGCACCTTGAGAGCACGCAAGTGTTTGTTGACATTGTCAAGGAGTATTCTCAGATGAGTTGATGATTCCCTCTCTACTGGCACCAGATTAAATAAGGTTGAAACATGTTTAGTCACTAGAATTCTTTTGTTTTCAAACCTTTTCTTCAACAAGTTCCATGCCACTGCATAATTCTGAGAGGATGTTTCTAACGACTCAATAAGGTCTGCAGTATCACCCTCCAATGACGATCTTAGGTAATGAAACCTTTGAATATCAATGAGTGTTGTGTTATTGTGTAATAATGACTGAAATGTGTCGTAAAAACAAAGCCACTCGTCGAATTTGCTACCAAATGTCGGGATGGAAATTGCAGGTAACTTAATTGCTGGTGTCACTAGTGGAGAGGTATGTGGCACCATTTTATATGGGGTGGATATAACCGAAGCTGTGGTGTTGTTGCACAGTATATGACTTTCGTATGAAGCAATTACATCAAAGTATATACCTTCAAACTCCTCTCTTTCCCTTTCCTGACCCTCTGATCCATCACTGAGTTCTATTTAGGTTTGTAGTGTGTCAAATTCTGACCAGCACTGTTCCAACTTCGGGAGGCGTGACTGTAACTGTGTTATTCCTTGATGAGGATCCAGGTTGAAGGTCTCGACCTAAGTTTTGAATCTTGTAAGACGTGCCTTGACCTGTCCTCTCCTTGCAATTAAAACCTTAATTGAGTCTGCCATGATAGAAGTACTGATAACAAACAACCAACTTGACACAAATAGAGGTCCTGTGGAATTGGCGAATGCACACAGGGAGAGAGATGTATGACTGTTGGAGTGAAATGAGGTCAAGGATTAATGGAACACTCACTCACCTATCAGTTGTTGTAGACCTTCGATCTCTAGAAGTTCAATGCTAGTACTGCCCTTACGTTGTTTATGTATTGAAGCACACTTAAAGTCACATTGGCGAAGCTCTGACTTGTGTATCAGAACTTCCTTTGCTCTACTACTTAGTCGCGAGCCCAACTGATGCGACAACGCCATGAAAATATTACCAGAATGCATCCGGCCCGGAGGACCAATGTTTACGCCGACATGCATTTTATTTTGATTTTTAACTACATGCATATATACATCACTCCAACAAACAATCCAACTGCAAGCGTCTGATCACGAGTCCTCATGCTGACTGACTGCCGTATCCAGCCCAGCAAACCTGCTACCAGTCCGCCTGCCGGTCCCAACCCCCATCCACCAGTGTCCTCACGGTCATTGTTCGTCTCCCTTCACATTTCTAAGCCATTGTCCATTGGCGTGCCTTGCCTCGGTGGTAAGGAGGGTTGAGCCAGCGCCGGTGCTTGCCCTGACGTGCTCCAAAGCATGCCTTCACTCAAACAGCCTCAACAGCAACAGTGCAAGAAATTTAGTCGACGTCTTCAACGAAGGTAAGCGGAAAAGCTCGTCCATTTAACCAAGGTTGGGTAGACAGCAAAGTTCAAAACTAGAGACGGGATTTTCTCTTCTTGACCACAGGGACCCAATGACTACATCAGCTGTCAAGGCTGTGAGCACCAGCATTATCGCTATGACATCATTGATGAGCATGCACCCAGGCCTTAATCGATACTTGGCGTAACATCTGGAAATTTCAGGCTGCGGTCAGCTGAAATCCTCGCCAAGTTGTGCGAATAATCATATCGTCGTTGCGGCCACGTATAAATGTAGCTTACGACGGCCGAGCAGCAAGGTTATTTAAACACATAACCTGTGCATGTGAGTGGCAGGGACAGCCTCGAAAGGAAGGTGATGACGGCGAAGACGACAGCAGCGACAAGAATTTGAGCATGGAGCATTACTTCAAGTGACAGCTGTGCAAACGGTGGCAGAACAGTTGGGGCATGGTCGGATGGTGCATTTGCATTAGTGGGACGGACGAACAAGTTACACTGACTGTAACAGTTTATAGTGAGATAGATTCGGAACGATACAAGACATTTTAAGTGGGACCGATTTTTTGTTGTATAAAGACTGATTTGTGCGTGAGTGAAATACATTCAATAACTGTTTGGTTAGTATAGGGATTTAATGTGTTAGAATTGTTAACCGCAAACAATGGTTTTAAATATTGTTATGTGTAGATTAGGTGTACTAATTCAGGTAGCTAATTTTTTTATATATAAGCGATTTCAGATTTTCTGTGGAATATATTCAAAATAACTGATAATGATTGAAAATACCCTGACAAGATTTTACTGTTTATTTAATAATTTGCTTAATATTTTAATATGGATTTAATTTTAAATATATATTGTTTAGTTTAGTAACTGTAGTATGATGATATCAATCCAAGGAATACAGTTTTGTTTTGCACGCGAGGTGTGATCTCCGAGGGCATAGACAGTATGGTGAATTGCGGACTAGATGGGTCCGGGACATTGTCTAAAGAGGGAATGTGTCGACGAAACATTGATGGAGGACGTGTGGTGTGAGATTAGAAGCATACCAGAGGGCTGTCGTCATCGAGGACGATTTAAATCATCTCTACAAGAGTAAAGAGACGATGATCCTGGTGGTATCCTGGGACATCTGGACGTCGTCGCAGCGGAGCCTATTTCAACTACGAAGAAAAAGTTATTCCGCTTCTGTCCAGTCCAGTATTACCTCGCACACGTCCATGTTTCCGACTTCAGATTTAAATGAGGTTAATGAACAGTAGCTATAATTTCTCATGTGAGTGTAATACCATGAGAGATAATATTTTCAAGAGACTTTGAATTACCTACAGAAGATTATAATACCACACAAACTAAGATTAGTAATACTAAAATATGCTGGTGTGCGAAATATAAAACATTTGATTTTCTGTATTTATATCTTAAGATTTACAAATTGTAGTTAATCCATTTCCACGATTCATATTATTATCATTTACATTACAAATTTTTTCATGTTAAATACTTGTATTCAATATCCATTATTCTTATTTTATTTTGTAGCCCAATAACTCGACCAAGTTAAATAATTCAGTTCTAATTGTGAAGTGTTTTCATGGTAGTTACCAAATTTGTTTATTTTCATCTGATTCCTTTATTATTTACTTGTCGTCATTCTTGGATCAGTCAAATATTTGATTTGATATTATCTCCTGAAACAATTATCCTGAAGTTTAGAAATATCAAATATTTTGTGGTATTTTGGATATTTGAGACGTACTTTGGCAAACACAATGCTCAAGGACGAAAGGTGACCTGCAGATATTAGCATTATGGATGCCACACAAACATAAAGGGAGTCTGAAACGTATATTATAACTCTGCAAAACCTTAGTGACACAATTATTGAATTTTGAGGTTATTTCAGACAGGTTACCATTACAGATATTAATGATTGTAAGTAACATGTTGTCACACAACACATTCACGTAAAAATATATCACATATTAAAGTGGCTAAAAAACGTCGGGCCCTCGACACGAGTAAACTCACACGAACACCACAACATTTGCAAAGAGAAATTAAAAGCAACATATTCTATTAAAGTGTATGGATTCTGGTTTTGCTTTAAGCTAGTTGTAAAACATAATAATTTGGAACAACAAAGGGTTGTTCGCAGCTTGGTAGCTGCTGTAGGCATACAGAAATTTCCTACAATAAGATGGCAGAGCATTACTTGGTGAGCCGTCATATGGATGAAAACATAATGAAGTTGTTACACATTACGCTCGTAGCGAGGATAATTCGTCCGTGGTATCGAACACCGACGAAAACTAAAGCGAGGAAGTAAGCGAAATGCAAATGATAATGTGTATGCTACAGGCATGTCAAAAAACACTTAAATCGAACTTGTGCGAGAATCAGTCGAATTTAAGGTCTGAGCTGAAGGAAACACATCAAAATGGATTATGAGAAAGTCAAGCCACGTTAATTGAAATTCAGGAGGCCTTGCAAGGAAATTTGCGAACAAAAATAAAAACGGTTCAAAATAATATTAGCGTGGAACTATCGGACAAATTGACCACACTCAGTCAGCACGTGAATGAAAGATTCAAGGCTGTAGGGCGCAGGAACGGTAAGTTATATTACGTTAGTGCAGTCCACCATGCGGGAAGCCAGCGAGAAATTTGAGACTCTCTATCGGCAAATTGCGGACCAAGGAAGCGTAATTAATGACATGCCAGAACAGTTGAATACACAACGGGAAGAAACACATAAGGCGATAATGAATCTACGTAAGACATGCAGAAGCGAAATCGTAGACTTAACGAATCGAATCGACGATGAGTTAACCCGGAGATTCGCGCAGTTAAATGTAAGTCAACGTGACACCTTAAACAGTAGTTGTGAAGCAATTGAAAGAACCAACCGCGTACCTTACGTGCGGTTTATGAATGAAAGTTCTCCAGTCCAAATCGATACTCCAACAGAATCGATTATTAAAAATGCGTCGACAGTAAAAGAATCAATTCAAGTACCTTTGATTACGTTAGAGTTCGGCGGGGTGGCACCAGTCACAAATTTGGCTGCATTGTTCCATCACCCGATTCAGCAGTTAAGCAAATCTGTTCCAAAATATTTAAATGCCAAAAATGAAAACCCGGAAGAATTTCTGAAACAGTTTGAGGAAAACGCAGACATGTTCAAACTGTCTGATCAAGAACGACTGAGGTACATAGGATTTTCGTTGAAAAATTCTGCTTACTACTGGTGGGAAGTAGAAAAATCAGTAACACACAACTATGCAGAAATCCGTCAAAAGTTCATTTCGAAATTTTGGGGACCCAGAACACAATGTTTGGTGAGTTCACTGTTACATGTCGAACGGTATGATCCGAGCAGGCCTAAAAAGTTGATGAGCACATCAGTTCAATCTATGAACAAAGCAGGCATTTAACACCTGAAATGTCTGAAATAGAGTTAATACCAATGTTGACGACACACATGCCGGTGTCATATCAAGTTGCGTTGGTCGGCAAATATATTTTGTCGCAAACGGAGTTTCGCGAACAATTGATTCTCGTAGACAAGCTAGAGTGGCAACTACGCCAGCAAAGGAGAGGCGAATTCCAAGAGAGGAACTTAGGAAATTCAAATTTTCAAGGTGGTGACCGATTTCAGAAGCGGGAAAATCACGACTTAATAACCTGATCAAAAGAATCGAAGTCTGACGACGAGTGTAATTATCGTGAGTACCGTAGTTACAAGCGCGGTAATTTTAACAATTTCTGGGACAAAAATAAAGGGCCAGGAAAAAAAGCAGAAGGAGCCGGTAGTCGAGACATGATTCGTCAGAGTCAAGGTCAAGTAGCAGCGATTATAAATGGGAAGAAAAGGAGAGGCACAATGATAGAATAGGGCGCAACAGTGAAAGGGGAGGTGACATAAAAGTCGGCGAGATGAGAAAAAAATGTCGTCCGAAGAACGGAGTAAGAGAATGTCAGATTCAGGACACTACTCAACAGAATAAATGGCAATATATGGATAGCTTCATTGGTATGATACAAAGAGAGATACAGTCTACAATGTGAGATCTAGTGAAGAAACAGACTGGTTAGCAATGCAAGAGGATATAATAACTTCTGTTAATTGTGTTGATAGTCTGTCAGATATGTAACAATGTGCATTAATTGATTTATTAATTAGTCACCGAGTTCATTTCTCTGAAAAACCTGGTTAAATAAATTTTATACTGCCAACATTCTAATTAAGGAGAGAAAACCATTTCATCGGAAATCGTTCCCACGAAATATTTAAGTTAGGCTGAAACATTTCTGCAGCAGATGTTAGACTGGGACATCGTGAGGAGAGAATCTAGCCCATACAGCAATCCGATTGTTTGTATGTGTAAGAAGGACGGGTCAGTAAGGATGTGCGTTAGCGCAACCCAATTGAATAAAATCACAGTATTAGATCGTGAGGGTCCTATTAGAGTAAGTGAGATTTTGAGGCTATACGAAGGTGTGAAGTTCATGAGTACCCTAGATTTGACAGCAGGTTATTGGCAGATTAAATTATCTGAGAACAGCAAGAAGTACACATCATTTCTATTTAATAATAGACTGCACTGTTTCCAAGTTATAACTTTAGGGATTTGCAATGCCGTAGCGGAGTTCACCAGATGCATTGACGAAACACTAGGATGAGGGTTTAAAGGATTCGCAAGAGCTTACGTCGATGATACCTTAATTACATCAGAAAGTTTTGAAGACCATCTGAAACATGTGGATATAGTATTACAAAATTGGCTAAGGCTGGGATGACTATCAAGCTGAGAATATCCGTACTATGCAGACAAGAATTGCCATTTTTGGGACACATACTGACACCTAATGGAGTGAGAACTGCACCGGAGAAGCTACAAGCGATACATGAGTTTCCAAGACCTAATAACGTAAAACAATTACGAGCATTCTTAGGTGTGGTAGGTTTTTACCGCAATTACTCGAGCAAACTTGCTGAATTATCACTGCCACTTTTCACGCTGCTCAAGAAGAACAGTATTTGGATCTGGAAAGAAGAGTATGAGAACGCATTTCGTGACGTCAAAGAATTATTCCTAAATGAATTGGTTATCTAACATCCAGTCAAGGGAACAGAGTACTTACTATATACGGAAACTTCCGACTACGCACTGGGAGTTCAGCTGACTCAAGTAGACGAGGATGGTGTTGAGAAGACCGTGGCTATGGCAAGCTGTACTTTGAATAAGGCGGAGCGTAACTATACTGTAACAGAAAAAGAGGCCTTAGCAGTCATCTGGGCACTCACTAAGTATCAAGTTCTTTTATTAGGCGAGAAAATCAAGCAAATGACAGATCATTAGGCATTGACGAGTCTTCACACAGGTAAAACCTTCGGAGGAAGATTGACGTAGTGGTCACTTTTGCTGCAAGACTACGATAACGAAGTGAGACATATTAACGGCAAAGACAATGTTGTGGCAGATTATTTTAGCCGAGTGCCTGGAGAAGAGATTGACTATTGAGATGAGAAGATATCTATTTTAGAATTTTCAGTGGCAAGGCAGACTCTACAGAACCCGGAGAAGCATCCTGACATCCAAAATATTATGGGAAAACTCAAGGAAGAGCAAGACAAAGATGAAGTTTGCAAGAAGACCTTGGAGACGATGAAGAACGAAAAGCCATCCCGAAAACTGAAAATGATCTACTGCACAGATAATCTAGGCATTTTGTATCATCATTCGAGCAAGAATAATTTATTTGCAGACACCTGAAAGCCAGTTATTCTGGCGAATTTAACAAAGGAGCTGATTTGGAAGGTGCATATATTCTTGAGCCAAGCAGGGGTAAATAAAGTTTGTGATGCATTGCGCAGAAGATTCTACTGGTCAAGAATGCAGAAGACTGTACCTGAGCAAATTCCGGCGTGCGACTTGTGTCAGAAAGCGAAGCATACGAGAGAACATCTACAGGATGAAGCACAACCAATCATTCCTGAGAAGGTACTAGATTTAGTATCGGTCGATTTGTTTGGACATTTGCCTCAATCTAGGGCAGGGGTGAAGTACGTTTTCGTTGTGAAGGACGTATTTTGGAAATATACGAAGCTTTATCCTGTTGCACGTGTCACTGCAAAGATTTTGTTATCTAAGATGAAGAACTTTATCAAAGAAGTTGGGAAGCCGTCGCATGTAATACAACATTTCGCAACTAAGACGATTTGTAATTAAGAATTAATAAGATCTTCAGTGGATAAATAGGTTCTATTTGATTGTTTATTGGGAGAAATATCAAGTGGATCATGAAGATGTATTTTATGTAAAAGTCAGTTTGGAGATGTTTAAGAAGTGGATTGCCATTTGTATTACGGGATGAAGTGATTTTTTTTCCTGGAGCCGACGAGCCCAGAGGCTGATATTTTCCTCGACGCAGTTTCGAGAAGATTTTGGTCACCATCGTCGTAATTATTTTGACGCACTTCGCATCAGCTGAGGACTTTGATTTCGCATCAAGATGAGGCCAGACCAACACTGCTATAGCGAAAGATTAGAACTACATCACTGATATAATGAGTTGCCACAGACAACGTTTCTCTATAACTATTATGCCGGTGGAGCTATTTTATTTAAGTCAAGCTTATACATATTTTCTTGAGTAACCAGAGTTTCTTCAGAGGTGTAATATCTTGATTTTGGTCCTGTCGCTGTTATGCTGGTCTTTGATTTTATTTTGTTTGCTGTTAGAGATTTCTTGATTTCGGACAGAATTTTGTCTACTTCATTTTGATGTTCCAAATAATTAATTGCTTAATAATTACACAGTACAAGGAAGAACACGTTTTCTGCATATTGCAGATTTAGTTTCCATGTAATAATACACATACACAGTATCTAGGTAAGCTAGAATATAATGTGCAGGGAATTTGATGTGTGTATTATTTCATGCACCAGTGGCATATCCACATGTGTGCGCCGATCCAGTGAATTAACTGTACTCTTGTGATAAACAGTATTATTTTACGAGGAATGAGCTTATAACATTAGGGCTGTGAACTGAACAGTAACTGTGTTTGTGTTTTGAGTATGTTAGTGCTAATGAACTTACATTTTAGCGAATATTTAAAAGTATGCCCCGTAAGGCTACGAGTGTCTACTTGGACTGCCATGTGATGCAGTCAATAGTGTTCCAGAGTAGGACTGTCTACGAACAGCTGAGCCGAGGGAAAGGCACGCGACTGTATGCAGGGAGTGTACAGGAGTCCCGTGTGCTACGAGGAGCTGCGCTTCAAGACAGCGAAATAGTGGGAACTATCTATGGGAGTGAACACTTGCTGAGTATTCCACATCAAGTAGTTTAGTTTTGTGATTGGTACTGTTGAGGATTCATGATACAAACACCAAGTATATGAGTCAAAAGAACTTAAGAGCATTAATTGTTAATAGAGATTTTATGATTTTAATTTGATTTGGTTTCTGCAAAGACACTCGGACTTTATGATTCATTATGTATAATTAATTTAATTAATTTAAAAGATTAGTATTGATCGAGTTGCATTAACAATTTGTAACATCGAATTGGTATTTACTCTGGCAGGTGTAAATCTGTAAAATGCAGATTAGGTCTACACATTCAGGTAGCTAATTTTTTAAATATGTAAATAATTTCAGATTTTCTGTGGAAGTTATTCTAAATAACTGATAATTATTGAAAATACCCTGACCAGATTTTACTGTTTATTTAATAATTTGCTTAATATTTTAATATGGATTTAATTTTAAATATATAATGTTTAGTTTAGTAACTGTAGTGTGATGATATTAATCCAAGGAATATAATTTTGTTTTGTGTGCAAGGTGTGATCTCCGAGGGCATTGGCAGTATGGTGAATTGCGGACTAGAGGAGTCCGGGACATTGTCTAAAGAGGGAACGTGTCGACGAAACGTTGATGGAGGACGTGTGGTGTGAGATTAGAACCATACCAGAGGTCAGTCGTCGTCGAGAACGATTTTAATCATCTCTATAGGAGTAGAGAGACGATGATCTTGGTGGTATCCCGGGACTTCTGGACATCGTCGCAGCGAAGCCTACTTCAACTACGAAGAAAAAGTTATTCCGCTTCTGTCCAGTCCAATATTATCTCGCACACCTCCATGTTTCCGACTTCAGATTTAAATGTGGTTAATGAACAGTAGCTGTAATTTCTCGTGTAAATGTAATGCCCTATAAGATAATATTTTCAAGAGACTTTGAATTACCTACATAAGATTATAATACAGCACAAACTAAGTTTTGTAATACTGTAATATGCTGGTGTGCGAAATATTGTCGCAACCATAAAAATTTTGGTTAGGTTTTTTATTTTTTGTTCGGATCCATATTTGATTTTAGTTGGGCCGAGAGCCTATTTATGGTAAAGCTTTTCTTGCTAAGATGCGGTCATCTTGTTTTCACGTAGAGCGATTCGGGCCTTGGCACACATGTGCGCCCTGTTATAAAAACATCAGTAGTTTAAACACTTGTCTGCAGTTTCTCGATAACGTCACAGTACATCTGCTTGTAAATCGCGCTGAGGCTAGGTTGTTATTCACAGCCACGTGCATTGAATTTGTACCAACACATTCGATTGAATCTTCTAGATAACTGCACTAACAACACAAGCTTTCGTGACATAATAGCCTACAATAGGAACAGCTGTGCGCAAGTGACGATAGTCTGCTGTTTTCTTTCTCGTTCTCATCTCTGTGTTTGGTTGGGACACCTGGGGTAGTTGACGTCATTGCCAGTTGGCAGTACTGTCGTGCTGCGTGTTTGTTTACCACCGTTCGGGGAAGGTTAGGTGTGTTTTGAAGTTTTAACCTCCCGTACGGCGAAACGTTTACGCGGTGTTCAAAAACATCAGCAGGCCAGTTTTTATATTAGGACTGAGCTTCGTAGTTGTCGAGACAGTCAGTCAGGAGAGTCAGTCAGAGTGCAGTCAGTCAGTCACTGCATCAGTCACGGGCTCATGAGTTAACAGTGTAGGTTGCAGGAGATATGGCCGCAAAGGCGGCCTAAAACTTAGTCAGTCTGGTAGTCTACTAGTTAAATTAGGTAACTAAATGTCGTAGCTCGCCTGTGGTTAAAATTTAATTAACTTTATTTCATTTCGGTATAAAAATGTAAAATATGAACTTGCGGTCTCGGGCAATAAAATGAGTCAAGTTTATAACGTCGCAGATTGTTTTTATCAAGACAGAAGGGCTGGAGCCCTTTTCCATTTGTTCGATTTCGAGGCAAAGGACGTCTCACCTGGGAAAGGCTGGACATGTCAAAACATTAAGTATTCTTTCAAATTACTAATTTAATTTGGTCTAAACTGTTTTAAACCAGTAAAAATGTAAACTTAAATTTTAATCTTGCCTTTAATTGGCACTAACTGTTTCAAAGAAATCAATCCTTCTTTTTATCTTGTTTTTATAAAAATCTTTAACTAATTTATTGTACCTGTTCAAATAAGGCTGATTACTATTTTTATTTTTAAATAAACAAAAAAAACTAGATCTGTTAAAGTCTATCCTTTCAGAATGAAAAGTGTCACCTTTTTCTTGGTCTTTTGTAACTTTATAAGCTATTGAAGGTTAACCAAATTTAGTAGAGGCAGAAACCTGGTCCTGTTTGAGGACTTCATAAACTTAGATCCTCGGTTTTCTAGTAAGCCTGCCTTTCGCAGATGTAAGCGAGTGTTGTGTAAGCTCTACCCCCCCCCCGCCCATTTTATCATGTGTTTTAGGTCACGTAGCCGTGTTGAGCTACGACCTTTAGTCTGTAGTTTTAGGTTAGGTTTGATTCTTTGAGGAAGTACAAATGTAGCTTATCGCAGGTCTCTTGGTGGACGCTCCCAAATAGTTGTTTGATTAGTGTAATTTGTGTATAATTTCAGTAGGGGCCTGCGATAGAAGGGTATTTGTCTTATTTAGGCAGGGGTGGTTAGATGTTTGTAGTTTGTGCTTGTTATCAGAGTCGGTCGTGGTCTCTAAATTGACGACGGCTCGGGCAATCGTAGATCACGGTGTAGGTTAGTGTTGTTTAGTAATTTTACTAGTACTACCCTGCTTCAGTATTCATTTAGGTATTCTGGAGGCGTGGTGTTGTGTATTGGCCGCGTCTCCAGGCTAGTGAACCAACCACCAAAGTTAGTTTATTCTGTTATGATTAGGTTAAGTCTGAAAGGTAAGTGACAGCGACTTACCTGTAATTATTCAGGTATTTCAGATAAAGTTTAGTTGAGTAGACATTTGGTTGTTATACGTTACATTTGCTGGTTATTATTTTTTATACACGTTACAATATAATACATTTGATTTTCTGTATTTATATCGTAAGATTTACAAATTGTTGTTAATCAATTTCCAGGTTCCATATTATTATTATTTACATACAAATTTTTTAATGTTAAATACTTATTTTTAACATCCATTATTCTTATTTTATTTTGTCGCCCAAAAACTCGATCAAGTTAAATAATTCAGTTCTAATTGCGAAGTGTTTTCATGGTAGTTAACTAATCTGTTTTTTTTAATCTGATTTCTTTATTATTTATTTGTCGCAATTCTTAGATCAGTCAAATATTTCAATTGATATTAACTCCTGAGACAATTAGTATCCTGAAGTTTAGCAAGATCAAATATTCTGTGGTATTTTGGATATCTGAGACGTACTTAAGTAAACACAATGCCCAAGGGCGAAAGGTGACGGGCAGATATTAGCATTGTGGATGACACACAAACATAAAGTGAGTCTAAAACGTATATTATAACACTGCAAAATGTTAGTGACACAATTATTGAATTTTGAGGTTATTTCAGGCAAGTTATCGTAACAGATATTAGTGATTGTAAGTAACACGTTACACAACACATTCACATCAAAATAGATCACAATATTAATTAATACTGTCGTGGATTGCGTGCTGAAAAGTGTTGTATTATTAATGCAGATTATTTTGTTAAGGTTGTTATAAATTAGTAAATTTAAGTGAATTCCTTTTTTTTTTTTTTTAATGTTTGAAGCCATTTATCCCGACAGAACCTGGTTACGGGCAGAAAAATGAACATGTAACAATATGATTAATGTTTTTTCTAAGTTAACAAAAACAATATTTGCGATTGTATTCTTGTCCTGGCCTTAACAACCTCTCAAACATTCAAGGAATTGTACTGGCATTCCTCTCCTCCTCTAATCATTTTTTATACTTCACATTGTTATTCGCTGATATATCTCTATTTCCATGTTGAAATATACAGCTCCGTTTATGTTTTGTGGAATGAACTGTAAGTAGAAGTGTTTTTAAAAAGAAAGTACAGCAAGGTTAATTACAGATTTCATGTCATATCTCAAGGATGATTATATATAATTTTTTGTTTAAATTTTACAGTTTGTCATGCGAGGTTAGTTTTAAAATAGGTTTATTGTTGTAGGTCCTCTATTTTAAGATAAAATTGTACGAATTGAATATTTTAATCAAATTTTGCAAACTACTTAATTTATAGTAACAATACTTTACATTTTTGGAGTTTACGAATCAAGTTTTTTTTGTCTTGTTTACTGTTGTACGTTAGCCAATTTGTAACATAGGTCGGCATGAATAAATATATCGGTTTTGTCATTTCGAGAAATATTTCATCAATTGTAACAAAACTTTTTTTTTGACCATTTAACATTCAGATTTATTTAAGTATGGTATCTCATTGCATGTTCCATACTCGTTACATTGAAGAAAGCACTATACATGTTGTAAAAGAAGTGATGGTCAATAATTCACACACGGAAAGTACTGGCCAAAGAAGCTACAAATGTAATAAACATGGGTCCGGAAATCAACCATTGTCGAGATAGAACACATTGTTTGTTGCAGTTGATCAGTATGTAGGAACACATGGAATTTCTAATCTTTAAAGAAGTTGTTCAAAATGTTGCTCATGCATCTAAATGCAACATTGAACTCATCTCTGAAACGAGTTGCGAATCCTCTCAGGCAGTCCTGGTGTATTCTGTAAATGCTGGAAGGCTGCTTCAATCCGCAAGCGTAATTTTTCAAGAGAGTTGACCTCAGTAGCATAGGCCAGGCTTTTGACATGGCCCCACACACAGAAATCCATGGGATTTAAATCCGTTGACCTTGGAGGCCATGGCATGGGTCCTCCTCTACCTATCTAATATTGACCATATCGTCGAGTTAGAAGCCAGCGCACACGTAATTGAAAATGTGCTGGAGCACCATCATGCATAAACCACATATTCAGGCATTGGTTCAGTGGAACATCATCATCATCATGAAGCAGATCTGGAAGTACAGTATGCAGAAACTGCCTGTACCGATCTCCGGTTAGTCTCTGTGGTAGGAAGTGTGGTCCAATTATGCAGTCTCCGAACAGTCCGGCCCAGACATTCAACGAAAAACGTTGCTGATGTCGTGACACGTGTGTCGCATTAGGATTGACATCGGCCCAAATGTGACAGTTATGGAAGTTGAAATTGCCGTCACTGGTAAACCCAGCTTCATCTGTGAACAGAATAATGTTTACAAACAGGAGGTTCAAAGTACACTGTTGTTGCATCTATTGGCAGAAATTCTCTCTAGGAGGGAAGTCTGCATTGTTGAGAGCTTGCACATGATGGAGATGATACGGATACAGTAATTGCCGATGTAAAATCCGCCACACACTCATATGACCCAGCACACGCTCCTGGATAGCAATCCTCATTGTTGAAGTACTCGGACGTTCGTGTACAATGTCTAACACCCTTTCCTCAACATCAGGTGTTATGGATCTGGGTCTACCTTCTCGTACATGATGTGCGAAACTCCCACTTTCTCGAAGGCGCTGATGTAACCTCGTAAATGTACGTCTGTCGGGCTGCCTGCAGCAAGGAAAAGCTTCCTCATTCATACAATCGTGCAGCCTGAAGTGCACTGCCATTAGCTTTGCCATACATGAAGTGTATGTCAGCGTACTCTCCATTAGTGTAACCTCCGTCCATGGTGCCTTTAATTTCGTAACTGATTGTAGGTACGGCACAGTGCATGTAGGGAGCGAGGGGAGTAGTTGCGCATGCTTCAACAACCTGATAGGCGAACCCATAACTTGAGATACCAGAGTAATTACCTAGGAATTTAAACGCATTTGGAGTTGGTTCCCAATTCGACTTGTTACGAGAACTCGACAATGGTTGATTTCCAGACCCATGTTTATTGCACATTTGTAGCTACTTTTGGCCAGTACCTTCCATGTGTGAATTATTGACCATCACTTCTCTTACATCCTGTATGTTCAAGTAAAGAGTTTAAAATATATTTTGTCTTTTACTTGACTGACTGTACAAAATTATATTTTAAGTTCGTTATCTATGATGTATGTCAGGAATTTTGAACATAGGAGGACATAAATAAAGGTTTTGATAATTTTTCATATACTAGTTTACAGATTTCAGCGAACTTTACTTTTCATTGCCCAAGTTTTGATTTTTTGTGAGGCTAAACAAAGCAGGTCTGCAATTTTTGAAGGTATCACAAATTAAATTTATGTAACGACTGAAATTTTGTTTCCAAATTTAACATTTTGATGGTTCAGCATTTTAAGATTAATTTAAATAATATTAGTTGTTGTAGTTCCAACATATTTGAAGATAGTATTACGTGAAATAATCACGATACATAATATCTGAAGGCTATCATTACCTATTGTAACTTTGCAGATTAATTAACTTCCGCAGTAAAGAAATCGGTTTATTAAAATTACCAGTAATATATTGTTAATTTATAAGTATGAAATGTATTGGTTAAGAATATCCGGCAAAGATATACACGATATTTCATTTTCAGGATGTTTGTTTACTAATTTTTCGAAGTTTCACTCTGAATATTGTTTAAGTTACACTTATTAAAAGTTTTGTATCCTTTTATGTTATGTATTAAAGAGTATACTGTTTTAACACAGAAAATGCTTTCAATGAAGGTATTAACAATTTTTTGTTACCGAAATCTTGTTTGTGTACATACTATGTTACTCACGATTTCTCGTGGCTTTCTTTGTTAACGGTGCCTCTTAGCACGAGACGCGCCCGGCCTCCATTGGCGTGGGGAGAGATCACGCTCTGCCATGCAATGGACTTAAGCTAACAGTCAGTTGGAACCGCCGAACCCTTAGACTGAACACTAACCTTCGCCTCCATCCACATTCAAAAGGAGAATAGTGGCTAGAAAGAGAGACTAGGGCCACCCATCCCAGGATCTCGCCCATAATCCTGTCCCCCGTCTGAGATCCTCAGCTCAGCCTCCTCTTGGTTTGAGTCGGGGCCTATCAAACCCCTAACAGACTGTCCAGGTCTGCAACCTGGCACTATTGCAGCTTACTCATCGACCTTTCTCAGGGTCCACTCCAGATCTGCCCAGTATCCGGGCAACCACCCCCACTACCAGACCAACCCAGACCATACATGAGGGAAAACCTCATCATGGGGCTATCTGGTCGCCCGTAGTTCTACCTAATTCCATGGCGTTTGTTGCTTTTCCAGCCTGACTGTCTAGGTACTGCAAGAACGCACAATGTACTCCTTTCGTCGGAGCACCCATTTGGGAGGGGGGTTCCATCCTTACAGCTGCACGGTTCAGTCGTGCGTCTTGTTTCTCCAGACCGCATCAGGTTCGTCCATTACCATTACCCATCGTCTCCCACGTGGAGACCTGGGATTTTGGGCCCCAACAGCCTGAGCGTTAGGTAGTCTAATGCCCCACCTAGTGGTTTCTCCTTGTTGCCATCTGTCGGAGAATCCATCAAGGCAGATACTGCTTTCCCAACTCTGAGGAGTCGGGATGCATGGGGCCCGCATGCCAGAGCCTGCCTCGGTCCTAAGATCCAGTGGTGCCACGAGGAGACTGCAGGTTGACTTGGGTGTGAGGGGGTTTTTGTGCTGAGGGATCATGGAAGCGTAAGATAGCACCAGAGGCCGAGGATTTTTTCCTGGTGTAGTGCTCATCAATACTCACGAGCCCTGGAGCAACATCAGCACCCCTGCTAGTGTGTTCGTGGTTACTCCCATCGGATACTAGAGCGTGGCACTGCTCCTACACCTCAAGCAGGAAGATGCACTATTCGTACTCGGATTACTCCAAGGCGAGAATACAGAAGGAACTTAATAGAAACTGAGGCCAAAGGATTGATTATATTACGCACATCTATCTTAATTAAACTATTATTCCCAGTGAAACATCCGCTAAACAATACACATTCATTTTAAGGAGATGCCTAGATCTTAGATTTGAAGTTTCATCTGCTAAGTCTTTAAAGTTATTCTTTGCATTTTTTATTAATATCTATGGATTTGTATATACAAATATATGTAAGTTTTAATCAAGAACAGGGAATCTTATAACTCTCTGCATTTATTTAGGAAAGTTATAATGTAATAAAATAGTTAGTACTTTAATATCACAAACAACGAAAATATGGTCTTCTGGCCATGGCTGTTTTATGGTAAAGACGCTTAATTTGTTACACGCATATAACACACATAATCTACTTACGATGGATCTACAAAACAAGCTAATTCTGTTTTATGTTCTTTTTCTTTCTATTGAAATGAATTATGAATGTAAATTATTGTTGTTTAAAAAATTAAGCTAATTAAAAGACAACTTAAACGAAGGCACATTTTCATAGCTAAGCATATTCTGGGTTCTAGTGTATGTGAAATGAGTCTGAGATTGGAGACTTTACCTCAATTAATGCATGAATATGACGAAGCACAAACAAAACTAGAGATGATTGAAGATGACACTTCAGATCAAATGAAAAAGGCAGAGAAACATTTGAGAACACATACTATTAAGTATTAGATCAGGCTGCATTGATTGTCAAACAATACACAGAAACTAATTCAAATCTGTAGAAGTTCTGTCCACAATCAACAAGTTCATGTAATAATTTACATTTAAAATTGCCTACAGTTAAGTTGCCTATATTCACCGGTAATGTTACAGAATACAGACATATATGTTCACAAGTCTAGTTCTTCATAATGATAGTCTAGACGAAGTTCAAAAACATCAATATCTATTATCTTCTGTCTCAGGCGAACCCCATAGACTAATTGAAGCCTTGACAATAACAACTTAAAACTTCAATATTGCATGGAGCATTTTGTGCAAGGCATATCATAACCCGAAACTCATTGTCTCTGCTCACATCCGGCAACTATTATCCTTACCAACAGTTACAAGACACTCATCTTCTGATTTAAGGTGTTTATTAAGTAAATTAATAAGCAATCTCAAGGCATTAGAAACCTTAAATTTAAATTCGCCACTGCATGAGGTTATTATATCGCAGTTTGTTTTAGACCAGCTTACTGAACAAATTCGCAAAGAATTAAAGATAAGCTCACCAATCAATCAAATTTTACCGTTAAAGGATCTATGTAAATTCCTCGAAATATGTGTCAGGCGTTAGAAATCAGCAAAACCAATACAGTAATTGTATCAGAGAGTGCATTTCACAAGAAACAAAACTCAACTGCGAGAAATGCAATGAAATGCATGTGTCACATATATGTCCTGACTTCTTAAGCGAAAACATTCAACAACGTACTGAATTTGCATTTGCACACACACCTTGTATTAACTGCTTAATGTTCGGACATATAGCAAAACAGGGCAATTCAAACTCTTTTCGTAATGTGGTAGAGTACCTAATAAATTATTGCATAGAGATACTAAGCATTACCAAGATGCATGTGACGACAATACTGTTCAAGACAACAAAGGTAGTAAGAATTCAAGTAAATTTCCACAGTACTGTTCCTTAAATGTCAAAAGATACACTCACATTCTACTTCCCACTGCTATAGTGAGAATATATGACAATAATGGAAGATAATTCATTTGTCGTGCAGTACTGGATTCCTGCTCACAAGCCAATTTCATTAGTGAATCATTGGTTCAGAGACTAGCTCTGAAGAATACTCCTAACAACGTGCCATTGCAAGGAATAAACAATGCCAGGACAGAGTCAAGGTATTGCACCAAAGTTCATATAATGTCTAGGACAACAGATTAGTCCTCAGATATTGAATGTTCTATTTTACCACGTATTTCTGGAAATGACCCAAATAATCACATTATTAGCCACGATTGGAACATTCCAAATGATATAAATTTAGCTGATATGTCATTAAATGAAACTGGGAATATTGATCTTCTTTTTGGAGCAGAGATCTTCTTCCAAATTCTTGTACCTGAACAAAGACAAAGATCAGGTTACCCACATCTCCAAAACACTAAACTATGGTGTAAATTAGCAGGACCACATACATCGTCAAGAGTGAATGCAAATCTACAAACTTTCTATGTCAGAGGGTGTACTAATCTGGAACATGACATAAACAATTCTGGGAACTATAAGAACTTAATAATACACCAAGGTCAAAGGAGGAAAGAGAATGCGAAGAACATTTCATTCACAACACTTCAAGTTATGATACAGGAAGATACTTTGTACATTTACCATTCAAACAGAATCCAAGGCGACTTGGTGACTCATATCCACATGGTGTTGACAAGAATTTTACGTCTTGAACAACGCTTAACGAAACATCCAAGTTTACATTTAGACTATGTAAAATTTATAAGTGAGTATGAAGCATTATGTCTCATGCACATTGTAGAGGAAGCTAGGGCTAACTTGCAATAATGTAACTATTTGCCACATCATCCTGTAATAAAGGAATCAAGTACCACAACCAAAACTAGAGTGATGTTTAATGCATCAGCAAAAAATTCTAATGGAGTATCACTCACTGACATTTTTAATGTGGGACCAGCTGTACAACAAGATTTGTGTTCAATCATTCTACGATTCAGAACACATGATATTTATTTCACTGCAGTCACAGAAAAGATGTATCGTCAAATTAAGGTAAGCCCAGATGACCGTCAATTTTAAAGAATATTGGGGAGCAATTCAATGGAGGAAACAATCAGGGCGTATGAATTAGAAATGTTGACTTATGCTACTGCATGGGCACCATAATTAACAACAAGGATTTTTCGTCAAATAGCTATAGACGAATTACTGTGCAACCCTATTGGTTCAGGGATTATACTTCGAGATTTTTACATTGATGATTGTATGTCAGCAGCACACACAATTAACGAAGCTTTGGTGATACAAGAACAACGGATAAATTTGCTAAGTAAGGGAGGAGGTACACTCAAAAAATGGAGCTCAAACAATCCACAATTACTTAACGCTATACAACATGAGTTTCGAGAGACTAAACTGTCTTTGCATATAGACAATAGCGAAGTAAAAGCATTAGAATTAATTTGTCATCCAATCATAGATAAATTTAAAATTTTTAATGACCAGTATTTTGAAAATGCTTCTAAAATGATTGTGTTTTCGAAAAGAACAATTCTGGCAGTCGTAGCATCACTATTTCATAATTTAGGATTAATTAGTCCCATTATCATATCAGGCAAGTTTTTATTACAAAAGTTGTGGCAAGCACAAGTCGTCTGGGATGAAGCTCTTCCAACAGAAATCTCAGACAAGTGGAGAAATTTATATGAACAAATTACGCATGTACAGGAAATACACATCGACAGAAATGTTTTAGGAAAGGGCAATTTGAAAGACCTCCAATTACATTGATTTGCAGATGCTTCTGAGAAAGGTTATGGTGCATGCTTCTACATAAGATCTACAGAAGAAACAGGCAATGTCGTCGTAAAAATTATATGTGCCAAGTCAAGAGTAGCTCCAAACAAAAGATTTCCCTTCCCCGATTAGAATTATGTAGCTCTGCTACTATCCAGACTTTTCAAGATGTTCATGTCTGCCTTGAATTGTTTTTTCTTCCTTAGGAGATTGTGGAAAGATTCAACCATTAGTGTTAGCATGGATATCTGCTATTCCTACTAGGTGTAAAACATTTGTAGCAAATCGTGATGCTGCAATACAAGACAACATTTCAGTGGATGATTGGCGACATGGACCATCGTGGCTACAAGAAGACTAATCTGTATTGCAAGAAACAAGAAAGGGTAGTAACCAAGATTTGATTTCAGAAAAGAGAATACCAGCTACAGATTTGGTGACTACATCTGTACAATATGACATGATCTAAATTTTTTCAACTCTTAATCGATTGACGCGGGTAGTCGCCTATTGTAAACGCTTCTCTGCAAATACCAGGAGATCTCCAGATGAGAGAGAACTTGGATTCTTATCTGCACAAGAACTTATGCACATATCAGATGCATTTAAATTGTTCAAAGGTCAGAATACTGCACAGAAATAGAACACTTGAAAACCAATAAAATTTGTGATTCCAAAAGTAAGCTGAAAGCATTTAATCATTTTCTACGCAACGATGACATTCTAAGAGTTGGTAGACACCTTTATCATGCAGTCATTCCAACAGATCAAAAACATCAGATGATTCTTCTACCAAGGCATCATTTGTCTAAGCTAATAATTGAAAATGAACATTATCGTCTATTACATGCTGGGAATCTGCATTCTTCCTTACTTCAACATTATCGGATTGTAAATGGCAAGAATATAATTCGGCATATTATTCAGTCATGCATAGTATACCAAAATTTCAAAAAGAGACAACACTGCAACTCATAGGCCAACTTCCAAGTGTCAGAGTCATTCCTGCTCACCCATTTAATAATGTCGGAGTTGATTATGCTGGACCATTCTACATCAAATCAGGTTAAAGAAGATCCAAGACAAAGGTAAAATGCTACGTCGCAATATTTATTTGTTTAGCATCAAATGCTGTACATTTGGAGGTGGTGTGTGACCTAAGCAGCCAATCTTTTATTTCTGCACTCAAAAAATTTGTGTCTCAGCTTGGTCGAGTTAATCAAATATTTTCTGACAGTGGACGAAACTTTATTAAGGCTAACGAAGAACTGCAAGAATTGCGAAATCTCTTCCGAACCATAGAACATCTGACTGCTGTAAACGATTTTACTTCTAAGGAAGAAATCAAATTGAACTTTATTCCTCCTAGAACTCCACCCTTCTGTGGATTATGGGAAGTTGGGATAAAGTAATTTAAGTATCATCTACGGCATGTTATGTGCTGTACATTTTTAGAGTATGGAGAGTTATTTACTGACCTTTATACTGCAGACAGATGCATGTCTGAACTCTAGGCCTTTGACACCACTGAGCAATGATCCAGATGACACTTCTGTTCTTATACCTGGTCACATATTAATCGGTAGATTAGTAACAGCTCTCCGAGAACCCGATCTGAGCACATCTAGGATGAACTTGCTTACCAGGTGGCAGCGAATTCGGCAGCAGTTACAGTTATTTTGGAAGAGGTGATCAGCTGACTACTTATGTCAGTTACAACAAAGAAATATATGGGAAACTCAAACCACTAACATTCAACCCGGTACCCTCGCCATATTTCGTGAAGACAATTTACCTCTATTTAGTTAGAAGATCGGCGCCATACAACAGACCCATCCTGGTTCCGATGGATTGATTCGGGTGGTGACTATCCCCACTTCAAATGGAACATTTAAACGTCCCATTACCAAAATATTTCCTCTTCAAAACATCCAGCATGATAGTGACAAATGTTAAGGTTTTCGCAATATGTTTATGAAAATGTTAAGATATATATATATATATATATATATATATATATATATATATATATATCTTAACATTTTCACATATATATATATATATCGGCAGTATGGTCAGTCTTTAAAGGTGTTCTTTGCATTTGATTTTAATGTCTATTGATTTGAAAATAAAAAAGAAATGAAAGTAATAAAGTAATAGTCAAGAACAAGGAACCTTATAATTTTCTCCATTTATTGAGGAAAGGTATGATGTAATTAATTAGTTAGTACTTTAGTACCACAAACAACGAACAGCATCTAAAGGAAGAATGTCTTTTCTTTGGATTTTTGAGGAACCATATATACATGAATGTATGTATTCTAAGGATATACTTAATTTCATGTGGCAAAGAATTATAAATTAAAAGCTTAAGTTGTTTCAATAAATTTATTTTCACATTAAATTATTAATTACATGACATATATTGAAGATTTCAGTGTAGTAGATTACAACAATTAAATGTAGGAATATTATTTCTAACAAAATTGTAACTAACGCAGGTAAAATATTATTGTGTTAATGTATACGATTACGACTTTATGCTTTCAAAGATACGTGAAGGTACTAAAACTCTATTATTAATACTACAAATTAAATAATTACAATTACGTGGTGGCATTAAAAAAATTCTGTGAGCTAGCATAACGAACAGAAAAATTTAGTTAAAAAAATATTGAAAAATAAAACAAACTGTATTTTATCTAACCTGTGTACCGAGTTTAAAAGGTTTTAATGCTCTGTTTGGAATATTTTTAGGAGAAAACACACACAGAAGTATGTTCATTAGCATGTTTTTTATTCTTAGAGTAGCATATAAAATATATTTTATTAACATGAACCAAAATTTAACCATCAATGAGTTCCAAGCATTAATTAAGTATAAGAAAAAGATCGTACTTAAACTTAGCCACCTATCTGCTAATACTTGCCAACAAACCTAACATTGCGATATGACGATAAATCCAACTGAATCCAGTCATGCACTCCCATTGCTCAGTTCTTTCAAAGATTATATCTTTGTTTTTAAACTGTTGACTAATGCGATATTTTCTTCACAAATTTCTTGCCATTTCTTGTCGATTTTTTAAAATTAATTTTTATCTGCGATATTTTGTTGGAAATATTTTTTTTAGCACGTATAATGGTCTTGCAAGATTATAGAGAAAAAGTGACTGTAATTTATGTTAAGTAACCTTGGCTTTTAATTTTGGCGTGCAATAATTTCTCTGCTGTTCTTAACTTTCAGTTAGCCAATGACGGAAAGTTTCGGAGAAAAGAGAACGGAAAAACATGTTTGCAGTTAATAACATGCTCAGAAGATGGATTGATATGTGTGTGGACTCTGAGTGAAGATTCAGATGTAACATCTAAAAATGTTCCCAATTCAAAAAACCATATGGAAGAAAATAAGACAATCCGTAAGATTAAATTATTGCAAGGAAGTAGCATAACGCCTACATACAAGGTACACAATTATATCTTTTTATGTAATTAGTTGTTTTAACTTATTTTGGTAATCGATGATAAAACCTTTTTTTTTGTTTTTCTTCGGCAAAATATGATTCGAGTACGAAATGCTGGTTCGATAGTAACTTTTTTTTAGGTACATGAATTAAAAAAATAAAAGATTCTTATTTTATTTCTATTGCCATTATTTTGTTTAAATATCTAACATTGTTTTATGAATGTCTTGATAGGGGTGTTACGGCTGCAGTATTTCATATTCCTGGCCAACAATTCATTCCCCTTTATGCGTGTTTTATGTAGCCGCTGGTAAAATGTTTTTAAGTAGTTCTTCAATATATAATTTTTTTCTAAATGTTTATAAGCAGTATTCTTTGTAGGCTGTGATATGTATTACAGCAATTTAGAAAAACATTTTTAGAGACAATTTCAGTTTCATGTTTATATTCCGCAACAGTACATCAATTCTTCATTATTTTCTTCAATGTTTACTCTTCACGGGACAACTTTTATGCAGATATATATTTACCAGTCCTCCCGGATTATTTTAATTCGTAAATCTCGTTTTAAAATCATTAATATGTTTAACTTATACAAAAGTTTATGTCTTCCTCTATTTTATAAGCTTGGTACAAATTTTACTCGCTTACATTTTTAACCATAAAAGCCGTTTTCGAACACATGGTAATCGCTATTTTTTGGGTTAGTTACGGACACGGTATGTTTAGACTTTGTTTTTTTATTTTAGAGGGTTTATTAACGTCCTTTGGTTTTACGCCGTTGGGCTTTGTAAGGTACGGCTTAGAAACTATATTAACCTAAGTAAACGACAAAAACATCTGTGCCCGTTCTGGGATTCGAACCCAGGTCCTCTAACATCGTAGGCCGGCATGATACCGACCACGCTACAGAGGCCAGCCTTTGATTGTATGAAATTAAGCAGATCAACAAAACTCAAGGTTGCGTCTTACAGCCCTTAATGTTTATATGTAGCCTCGAGTCACGTGGTAATATTTATTTATTTTCCTTACTCTTCCCCATGGAGTATGTTCAGAATTGTCCTCGTTGCAGACAGGCATATTTTTTAAAGCAGTGTTATCACGCTCCTAACTATAAGGTTATGGTATTTTGTACACGCAACTAAAAACTGCTATTAATTTATTAATCACACACATTTGCAGTTGCTGCTTTATTCGTAAAATTATAATTTAAAGGCTGTGCTCTAATCATTGGTGATAATGATATATAGACATATATGTATTTCATAAAATCTATACAGAAATAAAAAAACCTCGTGACGTAGAGGGAAAGAAATTATGGAAAATTAGACAATTAAGTGTATGTGGACTGTTTTACCCTTCTGCAATTTACATAACACTTACAAAAAATATTACGATGATTGCAGCCGCTGGAATATAAAATTCACTATGCATAACAGAAGTAAACTTATATGTTTACATTGTTGAAACGGAAGAATTAACATTTATTGAAATAATAATAATACCTAGCAGATGCTGTGAAAATAAAATTATGAATTACTAAAAAAACTCTCTCTCTAGAACCGGTCATTACATTAACAATAAGACAAAACGTGGTAAATAGATGAAAAAAATATTAAATATAAAATTAATGTTCAGGATTTGATTTTGCTCTCGGCTAGAATTAATAAAACATAATTTATTTAAAATCTCAGAGTTTTGCAAGAGTTCACAAACAGGACCCCTGGGTATGTTTATTTCTACTTCAAATAGGAGTCCTTACCTGAACTTTAAAATAATTTCAAATCACACTTAAAATTACATGTTTCTTTGCAGAGTTATCGGAAGTTCATTCACTTTTAGGCACAAATACCAATTAAATTAGGAAATTTGTAAGTTCTTGAAGGTACAACATAGGTAAATGGAAAATTGGGTTTAGGACGCTGCAGTGGCTATCCTCACTTAAATGGTGCCGTCCCACGCTGAAGAAGGCTTGATGCTCGCTAAAAAATTAATTTAATTAGAAGTTATTTTTTTCACGGCCACTTCTAAAATCGGCATTTTAAAACTTGTCAAACTTTGCCTGCCTATCTAAATGCTCCCTGAAGCAATTATATAATTACGATGTCGGCAGAAGAACTCCCCGTCCGGGCCGAGTTCTGCCGAAAGACGTCATGTTTCTTTGAAGTCGCAGGGAAGAAGAAACAAAAACGAAACTCGGAAGTGAAGCTTCCGAGGCGTTACTAAAACCATGAGGTTTCACACCTCTCCAGAACACAAAGAGCAAGTCTTTAGACATACTAAACTATAAAATCGATTATATTAAATACAATAAAAATTTGGAGAGAGTTTTCCTGACCACAATAACCAAAAATTAAAACAAAATAACGAAATAAATTAAATTTAAAAACAAAAAATTAATAATCGAAAAACCTGATGATACAAATTTTTGGTCACATAATCAGAGACGATTGGACTGACTGGAACATGCATGGTTGAATATGGGATTTTATGTTTTCTGTATAGCAAATCAGATAAGTCCAAGAGTCGTGTTGTTAATTCACCAATAAAATACACCGTACGTGTAGCCCGTATCCAAATCCACAATTTTAAGAATAACTGTCAGTATGTATACCTGTCTTGCAAACACATACTTTGACACATAATTGAAACTGTCAAGAACTTCAAAACACTATTAAAGAATTAATTATTTTGTTAAAAAATTCAAACAGTACGTAATAAGTTAATTTGAATTTGCAATTTCTTTTCTAATAAACACAGAATTTTTCGTCTTTATTAAAGAAAATAAGCCCAGCAAAATTTTAAGGTAAATTGTTATTGCACCCTTAGTGTTTCATTGCTAACACTTGGTTTGGAACAACCCTAGATGGTTGGATAATCAAAGGCAATAAGTAGAACGAGTTTGGCGTGAAACTATTTTTGTACAATTTAGTTTCAATGTCTTACGTGCACAGCAGCAGCTTTGCTCCGTGGTTTTTGGCACCGTGTCTTTATGTAGAGGCGTTTCTTATTTGACTGTGCCAACTGGAATATGATTACTGTGACACATGCCTATGTGATTTGCCAGTATAACCCCTAAACAAGTCCGGGTTAAATCATCCGGGCACTGACCGTAAAGTACAGGTACAGATGTTCTTGTAAGGCATTCAAAACAAATGGTGCATAAACATTTCCCCCTCAAAATCGGGGCTGTAGTTTTAGCTGGAATGATGAATAACAACGAGTAGCCATTTTTATCAGACACATGTTCCTAAGAAAAATAACTACCCAAACCAAACTCATGTTGTGCGAATTTATTGTGTTTCTAGAAGATGTTATTGGAAGAAACTGGCATTTGTATAGACAGGGAACAATAGTCAATAAAAACGAAGTGTGATCCTTGTAAGAGAGAGAGAGAGAAAAAAAAACAAACTGGAAATATTTAAAAGGGAAACTTATATTATGCACTGGAAAAGTGGTTCCATCTCGTGAATCATAATCAGTAATAAACGAAAACATTTCTATGCATTAGATGCTAAACAGAAAAGGAAACACAAGTTTAGCTCTCTTTCGAGTAAAAAAGTACAAGTTGATTTTTATGTGCAGCCATTTCACGACGATCCATTTATCTGCGGAAGCCTAGAATATGCGAATATCTCGGCTTTCGTGAACGCTCCAAGTACATAAAATAATAAATTCAATAAGGTATTAGGAAGAAAGAGTTCTAAACAAGATTACAATATGAAGTTACATAATCAACATTTTACATTCAGCTAAGAACTAAGAAATATATTATATGTGTAATGCAGTTAATTTTTGGTCAAAAGAATTTTGCACCAATTTGATCGAATGATTTACTCGCATTTCTTCAAGTCTGCTTCGTGGTAACTGGAAGCGTGGCTCTATGCAGCGGCGTCTCTAGTTTGACTGCATACGTCATAATAAAAAGTTACTGCGACGCCACACATCTGTGATTTACGCGTAGAACCACAAGACGCTGAGAGTAAAAACATCCAATCACTGACCATGAAACAGCCACTGAAACAAGATTGTGTAAAATTCTTTTAGCATACAATAATCGGTTGTACGGCTTTCTGTTGTCTCTATGGGGTACAAGAGCAAAGTTCCTACACATCTCTTCATTAGCGTCAAAAATATAGGTTCTCCACCATTCAATAGAAGAAGACACAACAGGTACAACACAGTGAATGTTTGTAACACTAATAAGGCAACACATGTCATAAAATATTTTCCAATGCAAAAATTACTCTTGGATAGGAAAGGCAATGTCTAAAATTATAATGTTATCAGAGCTCAATGTGAAAGAAACGTACGAATCCTAATTAAAGCGACATACATTATAGGTATTCAGATAATTAAAAGTACTTGGTTGGTGCTGTAAATAAATTCAGTGTTACACATCATTATTATTACTATTATTATTACTTATTATGCAAATTTTAACAATTCATTTGAATGTCGTAAATTCTACACTTATGAAGGATGTAATAAACAAATCTGCTTTGTATTGGCAATCCACAGAAAAATATTTTTTTGAAAGAGAATAGAATGTACATTATAGAAAGAAACCTGTAAAAGGAAAATACTTATCTTGCAGGTTCAGCCTAATTTAGCACTTCTAACGTTTCAATCCTCAGCTGTGTTATATTGCAAGCAAATATGAGTGTACCTAAATATACAGAATAGGAAACATTATTTGTAAATTTACCACACCGATGGATAGGAGTGTCAAAAAGTAGGAATGGTCCCCCATAAATCAGTTGTAGTGTTCCAACACATTTTACAGTAAGTGTCAGATGTACACTGTTTAACCAGACTTTATGAAAAAAAAAGTGGTCAATAATTGCTTATTTACTAGTTGAAGTACGATAAAGCATCCCAGTCTCTGTAGGGGTGAAAAACCTCCATTATTGTTTAGGAAATTTGTGACAGTGTTCTATTGCAGAAGTTGTAACGCGCACGTAATATCTTACCCGTGTGTGCTGACTAAAATGTACACAAAATACGAGTCAAATAAATGTTCAGTGTATTAAATATTTTAACTGAGTTTATAAAATTACTCGTAAGTTCCTCAACGAGGACGCTCCTTTCTTTCGTGTGCTGGGAATTTTGGCAATGTTCAATGAAATAAAAAAAAATATATAAACGGATTGTATACTCGTGAAGTACGTGATTAGTTTGTGAGGAAGATATCTAAATTATTTACAGTGTTACTAAGAACATTAAAAAAATCTCCAAGTAACACTTCAAACCACTGTTTAAAGCAATCTATACAAAAACAATAAGGATTCAAAATGTATCAATAGGCTCTAAAAATATTTCAAAATTGTTTTCATCGGAAGTACATGCTTAGATTCAGTGGAGTTCGATTCTTAAACGAAAATTGTCAGTGGCGATCCTAGATTTACTTCTATTTAATGTTAGAAAGGAGGCTACTCATTCAAATCACCAAAATTAATGATGTTATGAAACTGGAAACTAACTACATTTCGTTTAATAAAATTTGTTTTATTCTAAAATATGCACAAATGAAGTTTGTCAAAATAGCTCATATGAGCCTGAATTACTCTTAATCGTCGTCACATGCAAATATTCACATATAAAAACCTTTAAAGCAAACAACTATTCCATATGACCAGGGACCCCTGATTTACGGATAAGAATTTTCTTAATGAGAGAAAATTAATAACGATGCGTAGGTCAAGTTTCTTATGAGTTTAAACCACATCTTGTGACGTGTCGATGGAGCTGGCAGGAAATTACACGTCGCCGTCCAAACCTGTTGCCGAATCCCTTTCCCCGCCGTGTCCTCTGCCATCCTTTCCCTATAACTGATACAGTACATAGGCTCCCGGGCTGTTGGTACGCCTGGTGATAATCTGGTCTTCTGGGCCGGCTTACGGCGCTGTGCGGAATAAGAGACCTCTGGAGACCTTTACGAGAGGCCGTGATTAACGGCAATTTATTCTCTAAGCTTGTAGGTGGTGATAAGAGTTTTGTTGCCCTTTGATAGTGATGTCTGGAC